>OMLI01050785.1:6898-26646 GCA_900302605.1 Rondeletia loricata
TACACACACACACCGGTGATAGGCCGGGTGAAATTACAATAGGACTTTTCCACACTTGTGTCTGACCTTGTTCAGCCAGAAACACTGTCTATATAGTGGGCTTTCCTGATATGAAACAGCAGCACACAAGTTTCATGATCATCAGATATGAGCAAATGTGCACACAGTGAATGTAACTGTTAGCCTAGCCGAGTGTTAAATTCAGCTAATGTTCATGTAAGCATAGCGGGCTATTACATCAAGCTAACGTCCTAGCAAGCTAACTACAATAGCAGTAATATAACGTTATTCGCGGCTGCTAGCTTACCTGTCACCAACAACAATAACAACACGCGGCGGCAGCTCACCTGTCAGCGCCATGTATGGCGGCTGGGTGGACTGAAAGCCTCGGAGCCGAGCACCGGTGCAGTTGGTCCGGACACACTGCTTTACACAGTCCCGGTACACTGGCTCCTTGTCGCCTGGAGAAGACTGTACAGTAGTCGCTGACAGTAGGAGAAGGGCGACTCTCGCCAAAGCGGAGAGTCTGACAGATGTGCATCGGGACAACGGTGAGGCCATGGTGTCAGTCGACCCGTCAAAAGTCAAGAGGCACAGCGGGGCGACAGCGACATCCACAGCCGACAGCACACATCACCAGACAACCGTTCCGTGGAGAAATACTTGGTTCCGTGTGACAGCTGACCAAGCCCGGAAAACACTATCGACTCCCTCGCTGTGCTGTCTGTCCAGTGTTCCGTGCTTTTTGAACAGGGTCAAGCTTGCCAGAATAAAATATATGATTTCCAGTCAAAATGTTCACAATAAAACACTTACTGACTAACATATTTTGCAACGTTTTTTGAGGAATAAAAACACAAAGTTACAGCTATAGTTTCTCCACACATCCAATGTAACCATTCCACTTAGCATTTAGATGCTGTTTTTGTTGTTCTGCACGCCTGGATAGTTGGTAATTTAAATAGTTTGTAAAGCGACACATTTTGTGCTTTTATTTTGAAGGTAAAAACGGCTGGTTTCTGGTAACTCTGGCTAGCTTGACGTAGCTGCTTCCTGCTGGAGGCAGTTTCCCAGTCCGGAGACCAGGAAGTACTGCGCATGCGTGATTGCAGGGTTCTACGAAACTGGGACATCAATTGAGAAGTTTATATTAAGCCTATTGGCTTGAAGATATCGATGAATAATTTCGCACTTGCATAATTGCAATGAATGTTTACTTAGATCTACCTCGAACCCATATTATAGTCTTGTCTATTAAGCTTTGGTGTTAGTAAGCAACATGGTAACAAGGTAGAGTTGTGTGGTGCAGTACTACTGCTACTACTATTACTACTAGTATTAATGCTACTACTGCTACTGCTGCTACTATTACTACTACTAGTGCTACTACTATTACTATTACTGCTGCTACTACTAGTGCTACTTCTACTGCCAAGGGTGGAAGTAATTCATTACAATTACTCTTGTTACTGTAATTGAGTAGCTTTTACATGAGATTGTACTTTGAGTATTTTCTGAAATCAGCAGTTTTACTTTTATTTATTTATGTTTGACGGATGTATTGTACTTTGCTGTTTTTGATAACACATCCATTACAGAGTACAGCTGTTGTAGTTTAGTTTCTCCATAAGCATCAGAAACTGGCCAGTCAGCCAAGAAGAGAAGCGTAATCTGGCTTTATTTTGTAATTTATTTTCCCAATTAGAAAAACATTGTTTGAACTAGTTTGTGCTTAGAATTGCATGTAATATCACATGCCAATGTTCTCTTTTGTTAAAAAGCAACTCTTACTCTGAGTAACCTTTACTCTGAGTACATTTTAAATGAGCCACTTTTTACTTTTACTTGAGTCGATTTTTACAGCAGTAAGCTTACCTCTACCTGAGTAACATTTCAGCCATGCAACAGCATTTCTGCTTGTGTAGGATATTTTGGTAAATTTTCCACCTTGGGTGTATTTACTTCTTAAGTCCAGCAGGTGGAGCCAGAGAGTTGCCTTTACTTGGTGCTGAGCTGTTCAACAAAACCATAGAGATCAATAGAGGAACCATCTGCAGTCTCTCATTCACTGTGCTGTGATTGCATGGGAGCAGCCATTGTAGAGAGAACTAGTCACATTTCTTCTTCTTTGATGTTTAAAAGCAATACTAAGCCTACAGTAGCCATTTACCAACCTGCTTTGCTAAATTGCAATGGGCTTTTTCATTCTGAAGAAACAGCACATGATGTGGATGGAGTTGAAGCACTTGAGTCAACCTAAATAAAAGTAAGCTAGTATTTGTAGAAAGGGATACCATTTTACAGCATTCACCAAACTCTCAACAATGGGGCAGCATGATGAGTTGTACGGGTTAAGCCAAAATGTTCGAGAGAGCGCAAAACATATATGATAACGGTGATCACCGTTATTTAGTGTCCCATGATGTTCTAAATACTCAGAGGCTTTTCCACTCTGCAAAGAATAACATTCAGGTAGAAACACTGAATCCTTGAAATGTTTGGCATGACAATGATTAAAATTAAAATGATGTTACAGCATATTGGCACAAAATATCGTCTATCGGCAACTTCAATCCAGAAATATAGGTATTGTTTGTGACAAATATATTGGTGGAACACTAGTATACATTAGTGAAACCATCTTAAATATCCTTCTGCCATGAAGCCAAAAAGATTTATAACATCTGTTCTATTTGGGTGTGCATTTACATTTTCAATTGTAGGCATTTAGTTGATGCTCTTATCCAGAGTGCAGTAGAATAAGCTTCATTTCCAAGATCACCAACATTACAAGCAACCAATAGTAAGGAGGTCAAAGGTCAGATACAGATAACAGTCCAGACAGATACAAGTGATAAAGACAGGCCTCCCACACACTGAATGAAAACGTCTCATACTCACAGTTATGCCCAAATTGATAATTGTACACATCCAGTAGCAAAAAGAACAAATAAATCACATCCATGACAGTGAGGTTTAACCAACTGTCACATTAGAGAGGTCAGTGATGTTACTTAACTGACACATTTTGATTCGAGATAGCATTGTCTATTTCCCCAGAGCTTGATTCTGAAATTTGAAAGAAAAAAAAACACCATAAAATTCTTCCGCTCTGTTATTAATCAGTGAAAAACACATCCATGATGACTTTAAGCTTACCTCTCACTGCAAGTAGAGTTTGGAATAGCTAATATGACCTGCCGTATTTGAGCAAGGTTTCTTCATTTGAATATCGTAGGTGTGCCAGTGAATATCAAACTTGACAAGCCACGCCATCATCATGTGTCACTTGAGAACCCTGTCAACAGCCATGGTTTTCCAAAACAGACATAAAATAATGAAGGGGAAAATCGAAACCAATGCTACAGGATGCATGACATATCATACCTCCATTCACAAAGTGTAGAAATTACTGCAGGATCTGCATTGTAATAAGGATGTGTCTTATATGTTTGCCTCTACAGGGGTGGACAAAAAACAGAAACACCACATGAAAAATAACTCAAAAACTACAAAATTATTTAAAGTGGCGAGGGGAACAATCTCAAAAATCATGACAAAATATGCAAACCATGGACAAGCAGCATCGGCAAAGCAGAACAGTGGTTGTAAGTTGTCTTTCACCCTTTTTCCTAAATCCAGAAGGGTTTACGTTTGGAGAAAGACAAAGGATGCCTTCAACCTTCAGTGTCTGTTGCCAGCTATTCAACATGGTGGACAGACATCTAGTGGGAGTCAT
The DNA here is from genome assembly GCA_900302605.1 of Rondeletia loricata. Taxonomy (NCBI): domain Eukaryota; kingdom Metazoa; phylum Chordata; class Actinopteri; order Beryciformes; family Rondeletiidae; genus Rondeletia; species Rondeletia loricata. The sequence continues at coordinate 10,638 of OMLI01050785.1, forward strand.
TAGGTCTGATGATTACTCTGCATGGTTGTATTATGGCCAAGAAATATGAGGCCACTTTACATGACCAGGTGCACACTATGGTGCAAACACTGCTCCCTCATCACGTTCCCATATTCAAATATGATAATGCTCCATACACACTGCTAAACAAATTCAAGAGTGGTTTCATGAACACCAGGATGAAGTCCAGCTCCTTCCCTGGGCTCTCCAATCACCAGATGTAAACATCATTGAACCTTTATAGGAATTTCTGGAGCGTAGAGTACAAAATAGATTTCCACTTCCTTCATACCTCAAAGAACTGTTTGAGGTATGAAGAGTGATCCAATATCCCACTACACACAATTCAGGACTTGTATGACAACGATCCAAGGACTGAAGCTGTTCTGCTCTTTTTAGGTACTTGATATTCATATATTGCTAGGTGTCTCCATTAGTTTGATTATTTTGATTGATTACTTGTTGGACTATTTAAATATATTTTGGAAAGGAAAAATAAATTTTAAGATTATAGACATAAACATCCTTTTTTGGAACTTGAAATAACGGTTAGGGATGATTACAGTTCAGTGTCTTAGTTGGAATAAATTGTTTAACTTTATAATTGACAGATCTTGGAGAAAAAGTAATCCAAAGGTAACTGAATAAGATTACATTACTGAATTAATCATCCAATATATTCTATGTATTGCCACATTTTGAATGAGCAATCAGTTATTTTTAATGACATTTTGAAAGTAACCTTCCAAACCTTGATAATGCTTCACCATATGCATAGTACAGACCAGTGTGCAGTCAGCGCTCTATAGTGCTCTCCACTGTCAATACTTCAGCACAACCAGCAGTGCTGTTACCCACGCCCCCACTTAAACCAGCAGACACAGTGTAGTACGAAAGATAGTGGTTTTTATTTGTACTTCTTTGTTACAGTGGAGACATAGACAGAGTCATGGCAACAGGAGAGAAACAGCAGAGAGAGGGAGGAAGAAGAGTCGAAACAAAGATGTTTTCCTTTTGCCTCTTTCTTTCCTGCCTCCCACTCACCGTCTTTCGCCATCTCTTTCTCCATTTACAAGACTTAATGCTTTTAAAAAAAATCATGCTTTCCTCTTTCCGCCGCAACCCTTTCTTTTATACCTACGTATGAGAGAGGGAGAGAGAAATGAACGGAGAGGGGTAGGCAAACTATTGTAGTACAGTACTCCCACTCTTTTTCTTTGTTCTCCCTTCCAATACAAAGGGACAAGTCCATCAGATACTCCATGCCTGACCGTCTGGGTCAGATTGCTTACTTGTTTCAAATAAACAACTGTGCATGCACCACAGCACCCAAGAGAGGTTTTGACTGACCGCTGTACACACTGGACTGCATATGCATACACGATGTAGGTATGATGCGCGCACTGCTGGCCTCGACACAGAGGGACAGAAGTGAGTGATGGGGGGGGAAAGGAGGAGGAACAAGAGGCAGGGAGAGAGATAGAGAGAGGAGTTGTTTCGATATCACAAGATTATTTTTATTGAAAATAATCCAATGTTCCCCTGTTGTTACTCACACACAAACACGCCCACGGCCGCCACTTCCTCTCACTCAGTATCTCCATTAGGGAGACAAGTCTTTCGCAGGTGAGCGGGCAAGGGGAAAGAGCGGGCCAGGGTGCGAGCGTGTGCAAGCAAGCCACGGAGATGGAGAAGAGGGGGTGAGCGGATGGAGGGGGGGGGGAGTAAGGGGTTGGACGGATGTAGAGATCTTGAGAGAGGTGGATTTACTCCTCCTTCTCCTCTCCGTGTGTGATGACGTAGCAGATGTTCTTGTAGTCTACGTTGCCAGCCACATCAGGGGGGAAGGCAGCCCACAGGTTGGTCATCTGCAGAGGAGAGAGGGAAAGAAACGGCTTACAACCCTGAACAACTGAAACAACAGTCGCCACACACAGAGATATAACTAGGTGTAGGATGGTGGTTACACAGCCATATTATAATAACTACAACATCACTGTAAATGGGTGTTGAGTGAGAGGGACAAGCTCACCTCCTCAGGGGTGAACCTGTCGCACTGGGTGGTCAGGAGCTCCTCAAGGCTGGAGAGGGAAAGGGGAGGAAAAATAGATATGAGACAACGCATTGCATGTGAGGACCACGCTACGATGAGTTCACAGAGTGCTGTGACAGAAGGTAAGTCAAAGGCAAAAGCCCTTACAATTCCTTCTTGATGCTGCCAGTGGCCTCGGGGTCCAGGACCTTGAAAGCGCTCACGATGACGTCCTCGGGATCAGCACCTAGGAACAATAGGAGGGCTCTCAGTTACAAAAGATATAAAACAAGAAAAGTAAAAGAAGAGCTCACATAATATGAAGCATGTAGCAAAAAGGGTACATGGAACATTTAAGTAGTTAAATACACACCCTGCATCACTGAATATTTTACGAACTAACACGAATAGTGACAAAGCGAGGGAAAGTTGAGCCTTTTGTGTAAGTTTAAGTGCGTGTTAGCCTACCCTTCAGCTTCTCGCCGAACATGGTCAGGAAGACGGTGAAATTGATGGGGCCGCTGGCCTCCTTGACCATGGCCTCCAGCTCCTCATTCTTCACGTTCAGTTGGCCCATGGTGGCCAGCACGTCCCTGAGGTCGTCCTTGCTGATGATGCCATCTCTGTTCTGGTCGATGATTGTGAAAGCCTGCCGGGGAGATGTGGGGAAGAGGAAGCGAGGGAGTCAGTAACGCAAGAAACACAAGGCTGACGGCGTGGTAAAGCGGGTTGAGTTCGCCCGCCCAGATGACATTCATGAGCCCTTTCTTCCTCAAAGTGTGATGGATTATCTAAACTAATTGTGGAAGTTGAGGCATCCAGATTTGTCATGAGTCTTAGTCACAAGATTTGCTCATGACAATCATCTGGGGGAGCGAGTCTGAATGTGTAAATGTGAAAGGGTCTCAAGTCCACATTGCTGGTCGTAGCACCCAGTGAAACCAAAGATGGCATTGGAACCCTTTTGGGAGTTGGCAGCTGGTGAGCCACTTGTCTTTCTAAGGTGTTAAAATGGTCTCGGAATGTGAGACAAGCCCCTTGACATTTAAGGAGATGGTATGGATTACAGCTGTCGCCGCCGCCACCCCCCTCCCCCCTTTTGCCTTGTGACTAATTCTTCTGTCCCTGTCCCTCTTCTTCTGTCTCTCTTCACCTCCAAAGCCTCTAAGGTCAGCTCAGCCACTGTAGCTATTGCATTCTCATATATTTGCGGTTTACTGAGGTTATTCCCCAACAAGACTCCTCATAGGCTACTTGATATCTGATAGTTGAGCTAAATACTAAAAATTTAATATCACAAAAGACTTTCTTGGGGTTGCAAAACAACCTTTTTCTTCCTCTTTTCTTCTCTTTTCCTTCCCTAAGTGAAGACTTACTGCCCTCAGGTATATGGACCTTTAATAAATTCCTGTTCTTTCTCTCTTCAGCCACTGTTTCTCCAGCTTTGATTAGCATTAGCATCTACCAGCTGTTGAGCAGCATTCCAGTGGGGTCAGAGAGAGAGAGAGAGAGAGAGAGAGAGTGGTGTTTGAGGCTCTGGAGGAGATGACTGACCGACCCCAGCGGAGAGGTAACGGCTGTCATCGGTAAAGCTTAGATTTACTGTTCTCGAATGCTGATGAGGACAATTTTGCTGTCATGTTGCCAATCTGATCAGGTCTAGGTCTTAAGGAAGCTCACTCACATTACCTCCGTACATGGAGTCACCAGTTATACGAGCTCCACAGAATGTCCTTTCCTTTTCTCACATGATCTATTCAACCGTGTCCCATGGAGGGCCGAGAGCCTGCAGGTTTTCATTCCAACCAAACACTACAGCAGCTGATTTCACAGATTAGTTCCTCCTCTCTGGTTGAAGGCGTGCTAATCAGTGAAATCACCTGGTGGTCTTTGGTTGGAACGAAAACCCGCAGACTCTCGGCCCTCCATGGCACACGGCTCAGAGCGGATCTAGAAACGTTTCTCAGCCTTATTTTTTACCACAGAATTTCTGTTAAATGTCACCATGAAATTCAACAGAAGCTGCTTTCCAAAAACTAAAACCCATTGCCTCATCACTGTTACATGGTGTGGCTGGTGTAAAGTGTGTGAGATGTGGTGGAGAAGACGTTACCTCCTTGTACTCCTGGATCTGGCTCTGCTCAAACATGGAGAACACGTTGGAGGATCCACCCTCACCCTGCTGCTGCCTCCTCTTGGCCTTCTTGGGTGCCTGGAAAAAAATGGAAAGTTAAAACACTCTTAACATACACCAACCAAACAGATTTCACTACAAGAGGCAGTTATCCTGGCTAACTCTTGGGGGGGAAAAGTCTAAGCCACAATATCAGGAGGGATGCCCAAACTGCTGGTTTGTACAACCTCTACATCCACAGTGTCTTGCTCATTCTGAATTAGATAAAGTACAGAGCGATGCAAAACAAATGTGCCTCAGATAGCTATGCATCTGTACTTCTGGCTGATGTTGCTTTGATAATTTGCCAAATGAATCACACTTTCTCAACACAAAGCTTTTGTGGAGCGGTGATTTTCTACAAAAGTAATCTGGACATTTTGACTCTAGGCTACAGTATGATGTAATAGGTTTGGGGCCTTTAATGAAGTGATCCCCAAACATATTTTGTATCGCCATTTCATCAAGATCAAGGTTAAAGATGTTAGCCAATCTTTAGTAGAGGCCAACAGCCATAAGAGTGGGTCCAAATCCAGTTTGAGAGGCTCAGCTCTACAGTTTAGCGTCATGGGCTGTTGGTAATCCAGATCGAAAATGTATCAATGATGCTTTCATCTTATCAGTTTAGTGCAGAGAAGATCCTAGATCCTAGAGACCGTTCTCCCGAGGAACACGGCCACACTCACCATCTCTCAAGTTTGTGGGGTTTTGGTTGGTCAAGAAGAGAAGCCTACGCCAAGCCAATGTGACTGACATGTATGCGTTGGACCCTTGGGGTCTTATATACTAGCCCAGGGGGGCTAACTTTAGCCACACCATCAGGTTTGGCAGGAAAAGAGAGCTGAAGGACAGTAAGAGAGAGAGGGAGGAGCGAGGAGGTGTCCGGGGATATCGTCTTTCCAATGCTCAAAAATAGGCTCCAGGAGACTTGGAATGAGGTGAATTCAATGCCAACACACACTTTGGTGTCACCCGTGGACTAATATGGGCAAACTGACATGACAGCCTGGGCGACTACTGAACTGCCCCCATTCCCCCCCCTTCTTCTCCTCTTCTTCCTGCCTCTGTTTCTCTCTTTATCACTTCATCGTGACATACTGAGTCTTTGTTGTGGCTATTTCTGTTTCTTTTATATCATCCACTGTGAGAGGGCAAACCGGTGCATTATGATGGGCTATTGCAATACGTATTCCCTTTATACAGACAGTTATCCTTCAGCCAAACTGACCGATGCTTTCCATTAATAAAAGGCAAGAAGCTGTTCCAACTCCTGCCAACATGTATTTCCAGTGAACATATCCTGAAGTCATCACCTGTCTAAATGATACGTTCAGTCTGCAGTTTGTGCCCACTACTAGATCAGTAGTGGCCAGCAGGATATATAAACAGTCATGAAATCTGAAAACAGTTGGCTGATGGACATTGGTTCGGCTCCAGTAATGACACACGACTACTAGTCCTCTAGAAACAGTGACCAAGCATAAATGACAGTTGTAAACAGTGCTGTGATATTGACACAGGATGTACTAGCAAATATTTCCTGGAAATATGTACAACTTTGAATTTGCATTTTTGAAAAAGAAGCACTAAGTGTAGAATAGTGATCGCGCAAAATGGGGTGGCATGTTAAACCTATCAAATTGGCAGACCGCATGTTTCATTTGAATACTGTTATTCTTTTTGTGCAGAGTAGAGCTGCAAGGTGACACAGGCAAGAGCCAAGAAAATGTGTTGCCAGGAGAAATTACCAGTTATGTTTCATACTGCATAATAGGTTGGTTTCTTTCCAAGCGCTCCATTTCTATCTGGAATAGCTTAATATCTACATCAGTGGTAATGAGGCCAGTGATAATGGATATTAATGACACTGAAGACAGAAAACACCAAATGTTGAATGGACTAAATGAAGCGCTTTCCCACCATGGAGGCACTAATTTGGGTTGCTCCTGCAGATGCCCAGTATAGTTGCTTTAGAATATGGGGACGCTGGCCCGCCCACCAAACTCCATATATGAGCTCTATAGGCGGCCATCTATCATGCAACTGTACAGCAAAGGTATGTATTGGGATCCAGCGCCAGCGAGAACTGATACGCCCTCTCCCCTCAAAAACCCTCGCAATCCCTCCCTCTCTTTGGTATTTGTGGGCCTACTAGTTCACATGGCAAAATACGACCTCATTTAACTACGGGACCGGTGTGTCTGTTACTTCCTGCTCCAACATCCAATCACTGATTATTTACATCAGAGACAATAATTTGCAGAGACAAACAAAACCAGACTATGTGAAGAAGGTCAGCAGCAGAAGTGCAGCGACTTCAAGTGTGGGCTTGAGAGAGAGAGAGAGAGAGAGAACTGAACAAACAACACAAAATACGGCTGCTAAAGCACAGGCTGCTTGAAGACAGTCCATAAAAACAAGACAGCTGTAGAGACTGAAATAGCGCTGCCTCCCCCCACCATTCTCTCTCAGCCATTTTGACTGTCCCTTTTTAAAAATCAACAGCCTTCACCCTTCATGGCCTCCTTTGCCCCATATGTCTGCCATTCCTTTTTTTACACTGGTCTGCTGTCAAGTGAAAGTGATTTACAACCTCAAAGGAAGACACTTGTGGACAGTCAAATGGGGCACTTGAGTGATCAATAGCATCTGATCGTCGATTCCTCACACTGTGTCCACTTTGGCGGCGGCCATATGAACTATTAACTGTTTCGATAGAGAATCTAGTTTGTAACTTCACTTCATAGAGGCACCATTTGCAGTGTATGTTAGTGTCTTTGTGAATTGTTATGGTGTGTGACCTATTTTTGAATATCTCATATGAAGAAATCACCTAACTAATGAGGAACAAAGGTCAGCAGAGCAGGACAACATGGGCCATTTACTGAATCCATGGGCATGATAAGTAAACATAAGGAACAATATTTTCTTAAACATTTTATATTAAATATATACAAATATATACAACAATTGATTTGGTTCAAACTCCCCCTCTTTACACGATAGCTTTGCATAGCAACCTTTATTATCGCACTTAGTGTTTATAGTGAGATACTGTACACATCTACACCGTTATCATCCAAAATCAATCAAATCTTCTTCCTGAACAACTTCATCGCCTCGTCCCCTTTTTGACCAATCAGCAATCAGTTTCTTCACTTCTTTTCCGAAATCTTCATGCAATTGACTAAATTCCTCCTTGGTGCCCGATCCAACCACTGACCACTCCCCCCGGGGCGGGGCAGGACCATTAATAGGCACAACATTTGCATTTCTCTTGGGCCAGAGTTTGGGTGATCTCTTATTGGCTGGTTTGGATGAAATGGGCAGAGGTTGAAGCCTTTGATTGGAGCTAAAACTAGGTCCTGCTCCCACACCTGGCGCTGGGTACTGAGGTGCTGGGTACTGAGGTAGTGTTGAGGTGCTTGTGGTCAGCCAGGCTGTAGAACATGCTGCTTCTGCTGTGCCGTGACCAGGCATGGTGAAACTCTTGGCGGGGTCACTGGAGAACGCTTTCATGGCCTCTGAGGAACGAGCAGAGAAAGACTGAGAAATAAATTGACCACAGAGCTGCAATCACGTTCACACAGAAACTAGAGCAAACTAGAGCTGACTACTGAGCATTCTTTGCCTCAACACAATAAAAACACATCTACTTTAAGTCTGAGAGATTTAGTACTAATGGAAAGCCACTGTTACATGGAAATCGATGTTGAACATAAAACAAGAGGCACTTGAGCTGCCTATTGTCCCGCCATAATCACCATCATATATTAAACATACCCATTATGCTAATGAGGTCATTAATTAACCCAACATACTTGTCTTCACATAAAACATAGGTGATATTATGAACTATATCTTAAAGCATTAAGGAGAATAGATTCAAGAAGAAAAAAAATGTTTTACTCATTAATATGCAACGTTATGCAGCAAGGCGCTCCACAATCTAATCAGGTCATCTACTCTACAGGGGGAACCTGTGGTGCAAGTATGAAGTTTCTATCTTGTATTGTTCTGGAGTTGTTGAGCTCGCAAGAATGTGTCTACACACAGACAGACAGATAACGTCACCATGACAACGTAATGTCCTGCATCCCGTGTACCACGGCGGAGGGACATAACAATGTTAGTAAGCTGATGTGGACCCGTAAGCACTGATGCGATGCCTCTTACAGCTGCTCTCCAGAACAAAGGCTCTTATTCACCCACAGAGAAAGACTGTATCCTTCAAACTCTGACTATCCTCTCTCTCACCTTGGTACTGTTTCTCCAGGTCCATCACTAATACGGCCAGGTAGTTGTGGTTGGCTGAAAGTAGGGCTTTGATCCAGCTCTCCTGACCGGCCTGGTCCTCGGCAGCGAGTTTGTATGTCCGCAGGCCCGGCTCGCTCCACACCAGCGAGAAGGCGAACTGCTCCTCTGACTCGCACAGCTGGACGGTGCAGCCCTCCAGAACAATCACTCCTATGAGGTCAGGGTCAGCAGGCCGGTCCTTGTAGAAGAGGAGGTTCCCCTTCAGCACGAACCAGCGCTTCTGATAGGAAGTGTTCCTCTCACCCTGTGTGACAGTGTTGTGACATCTGTGTTTTACCATTTCCAAAGCAGAATGGCTCATTTACTCAAGTTCTTACTCAACCGGTTTGATGAAATCAGCATAAGCCGCTTACTGGAACATGTTCCACAGTGTTTTATGACTTTATTGATGCAAGCATTAAGAAGTGAGGACTTTTTTTTGTGTTTAAAAATTCAAAATGTTACATATTCATCGTGGGTTCAGAGTATAGACTGACAGCCTTGTGACTCTTGCGCCTCGAACCGTGTGCATGGAGGGCTGAGAGCGCGCAGGTTTTCATTCCAACCCAACACTACACCAGCTGATATCACTGATTAGTTCCTCCTCTCTGGTTGAAGGTGTGCTGATCAGTGAAATCACCTGCTGAAAACCTGCAGACTCTCGACCATCCGTGGCACACGGTTTGAGAGCCCTGCAATAAGGACTGCTTGTTTGATTCGTTTTCAAAACAGTCATTAATTTCATAGATTGTTCATAAGGCAAAGAAAATAAATATGGTCTACTTATTGAATATTGTTTTTTAAGTCAATTATCCAAACAGACTTACCTTCTTGTAGAGATATCCCTCTTTGTCAACAGGTGAGTTGCAAGACTGAAAATAGGTGAGTATCTTTCCATGAATCTTCATTTCAACATCACAGGCCTGCCATACCTGAACCTGCCACACCGGAACATATTAAGACACAAACTACAAGTTAACTTCCCTGCTATACTCGTGTATATATATACATATGGTATATTGGTGTGTTTATGTTTAAGTCACTGTAACGTGCTTAATGTAACCCTTTAAGAAGCACTTCTTGTGCTGGGACACGAAATGTCCCATATCCGCGTTTATACCGCCTTCACATCACGGAAATATTATTACTTCTCATGCAGTTATACTTTCCTCCCTTAAAGTGCAGTAGACTAAACTAACAGTTCTCTTAGTATCATTTTATATTTTGAGGGAAATATGTCAAACTCACGGACGATAATTAATAAACAGCAGCACACTCTGGTTTGAGACGGATATCGTTTTACCACCTTTCTCTGCTTCTGCGTTAATAATAACAATAATATGACATTTTATTGTTTCCACCACTTAATAGATTAATTTCCTCGCGGTAAGAGAAACCTCGACGCCGGGAGATTTGGGTGTCTTACTGTAATCGTTCATACGCTACTTGTTTACTCACCTTTCTGAAATGTGTGTTTCGCTTTCCCCCCCATGGCACTGCGCTGTCAAGCACTTCCTGGTCCAAGGTGCGCAGCTCCACGTCACCAGCACAAAGGTAGCACGAGCAGGCCAAACTACTTCAAATCCAATGGGGATTTGTATTATCTGTTTATCTTAGTACAGGGGTTCCCAAACTTTCATCTCCATTTCATAAGATTTTGTCCTAAATCCTGTTTAAGAAAAAAAAAGTAGTAGTAAGTAAGTCATATTTATTTAATATCGCACCTCTTACAGACAGAGTCACAAAGTGCTTCACAGGAATTAAAATACACAAGGAACATCCAGATAAAAATTACAACGAATCACAGAGACGGGACATGAAAAAGCACCGAAAATACAGACGCACACAGCTAGACAAATGCCCATTTAAACAGATCAGTCTTTAGCTGCACCTTAAAAATGTCCACAGAGGCCGCAGCTCTCAAGTCCAGTGGAAGAGCATTCCACAATTTCGGAGCCACAGATTCAAAGGCTCGGTCACCTTTAGTCTTGAGCCTAGTACGAGGGACAACCAATATACCCTGATCAGAAGACCTCAGCGACCTGCTGGCAATGTAAGGGTGGAGCAGATCACATATATATGCAGGTGCCTGACCATGGAGGGATCTATATGTAATCACAAGGACCTTTAACTGAATCCTGAAAGTAACAGGAACACCAAGGAAGCCAAGATAGGAGTGATGTGACGTGTCCTCCTGGACCTAGTCAACAGCCTGGCAGAAGCATTCTGGACCAATTGTAGGCCTATGGTTTTTGGGTAGTGATGGGTCAAGGTTAGGTTCGTGTTAGATATGAGGTTATACAACAGTTAGTTCCGAGTAATTTGATTGGACAGGAGGATTCCATGAGTGCTGATATACAGTATGACAGCCCTGGGACATTTTACTGTATGTATCACTCCGCTTTACAGGTGTTCAAATATAAATCATGAGGGAACTGTTTTTGTTGGCGGAGAGGAATAAAAGACAAAAATCCTAATCTGTTGTCTCAAGTTACCATTACTTGATAAATAGCTTTGTTTATAGAACTGTTGTATAAAAGCAATATCACACTCGAGGCCGTGCTGTTATACTGTGATTATCTACGACCGAATCACAGCCACTGCAGTGTGTGTTGGATATACTGTAGTTCCCTGGTGAAAATGCCTAACTAGCCTATAATATTACTTACCCTAATTAACTAAAAACATCTGAGTTGTGAAATTAACAAAGATGCTGCAGTAAATGCATCCAGCATACACAAGTTTCAGTCATTCTGGCAAACTTTAATAAGTACCGTGCCATTCAGATAAGAATGTGCAAATATTCTTTTTATCAGAGTATCAATCATTGTCTTTAACATTCGTTATTTAAAATGAGATGACGCATTCTGTACATGATCAAAAGTGGTGTTGCATTCTAAAACACACTGACGGGGGGAACCTTGGAGTGTTTTGACCTGCTGATCAGTTAAAGGTTCACTGGATATAACATAATTTCCTTCAGTCCACTGACTACTGCAAGGCATTACACGTTTTGTAAGTGATTACTTACTGCAGCCCCAATTAAATGTGATTGGAGGGACATACAGACTAGCAACATTGACATACAACTGGCTATTTAAACAGCAACATTGCTCTCTGTAAAAATGCACAATAAATGAAGACAAGCAAGACTTTTGATCAGTTCTGTAGCTTATAATTCAAACACCCCACAACGATTTCTTAATCTAAGGGAACAGATCAACATAGTCATCCTTCACATTTGCATCACAACTTTGGTGTGCTGATTTCACTAATATGCACATAGTCTGCAATAATCAGTGAGATGACCGGTCCAGTGCAGTTATAGTTCACTGGTGCTCCATCAACACTTGTTGTAACTGCAGTGTCTCTCCAATGTGGATCTTCTGGTGTCTTTTCAGGTTCTCCCCGCGACTGAAGCTCTTTCCACACTGGATGCAGTAGTACGGTTTCTCCCCTGTGTGGACCCTCTTGTGTTTCTTCAGGTCTCCCGCCTGGCTGAAACATCTCCCGCACTGCATGCAGCCATAGGGCTTCTCTCCTGTGTGACAACGCTGGTGGATCCTTAGGTTCGCCACCCTGCTGAACGTCTTTCCACATACAAAACACATGTGTGGGTCATCTCTCCGGAAGTGCTCCCTCCTGTTTTTCCTCCCGTCAGAGGCAGCCCTGTTGGTTTTCGCAAATCCATACCTCCTAGATATGGCGTTGTGATTTGAGTGGACAAAGACAACTCCGTAATTTCCGGCGCTAACTTGTGGCCTCTGGGTCTCCGCAGAGTCATGACGAGAAGAGTTGCAGCTTAAATCCACACAGCCATTATAAGGTTCCTGAATAGCCGGTGGTTCCAATATGGTGCAGTCCGCTGGCTCTGGTTCACTTTTGATGACAGCCAGGTTCATCCCAAGTGGAGCGTTGGAGTGAGAAGTGCTTGCATCGTTGGGTGAGTCGGCATCGATGTCCCTGTTTGCAGTGTGTGATGTGTGGACAGTCATTGCCTCCTCAATAATGTGTGGCACCTCCTCCAGTTGCACTTTGCAATGTTCCGCTGATGTTTGTGCCAAGTTGCACACAACTCGTGATTCAACTGTATCCAGTTCTTTGGATTCCTGCTTCAAGTCATGGTCAGGTTTGTGGCTGCTTATTAGTCTTTGTTCTGTCTGAATGAGTTCTGGGTTTTGCTTCAGACTGAGACTTAAATCCTGCTTTTGTGCTTGTTTCTCTGTGTCGTCTTTTTCTTCAGGCATAGGACCACTTCCAGGTAGAGAAGCTGTAAGAAAGACCAAAAGAAAGGAGTATTAAACTTCAGTAACTCATGTTTAGTGACTCGTTATCCATGAACAAGAGAGAGTTCATCCCATGTGGGATAGTTACATTGTTTGTACTGATAAATGCCCTTACAGTATCGTAATTGGTGTTTACCAAAGGGGGCATATTACTTGTACCCACGTGTGCTCTCTCTTGTTATCTTGTCCTGGAGCTCCTGCAGTCTTCTCTTCAGACTCTCGTTCTCTCTCTGAGTCCTGGCAGTTTTCTCCTGGTACTCTGACACCGTCTCCTTCACCACCTCCAGCACCTCCTGCACCGCTACAGTCAGTAGCTTTGCCACACGGGCATTCAGACGCTCAAGTTTAGACATCCTGAAATGACAACACAAACGGCAAAGCACTTTGACTTACACTTAAGGTCAAAACTGAATGTAGATCAGTTATACATGTTCCAAATGCCCTGTGCAATAGGAGCTGTAATTCATAGATCTGATTACATATATGTTTTTGCTAATCTGATTGCTGTGTGGTTAGACAACAGCAGCTGGATGCAGAAATAAACTCAGTGGCCAGTTGATTAGGTACATGTCCACGCCTTAAAGAATCCAGGGCACTCTGGAGGCCAGTGGGAGTGGTCCAACCCTGCACTAGATGAATGTCCTCAACAACAAACTGGCCACTGACTGTAGATGTATTAAAGGGGAATACCACTCAATGTAAGAATTCACAGATGATTGGTGTGGCCAAGGACAGCTCAATCAATATTTAACAAGAACAGAACCAATACTGTAATCTGGGATGTTATGCCAATGTAGTCTCCAGCTGCTCCGAATGGAAAACTGGCTTTGTAGACTCATCCAGCGATAGTCTGAACTTCAGCATCCTTTCCATAATTTGCCTTCATATGCAGGTGGTGCTACCATTTTCATACCAGGGTAATCCTGGGTGCTTTCAGTCATTTTGCCAGTTCATTTTCAAAGGGGCTGTACATCAGTCAGGCAAGTGTTTTAGGGGCATTAGCTCAGCACTTTTATGCTAGCTACAATTCAGTGGTATTCCCCTTTAACGTTACCATGTTCATCAGCAGTAAGCTACTTGCTAATGAATGGTTAAAACTGTTTCCTTTACATTTTTAAACGTACCTGTCACTTTACCTTTAAACATCCCACTGGTCCAATAAACCCGCTACAGCATGGCTGTCTTAGCCGAACATCTACTTCTGATGAATGAAATAAACTCAACTTTGAATCTAAATAAAGGATTTGGAAATAACGTTAGACGGCAGAAGTGAGAACGAAGCTTAGCGTTGTGACCCCCGGATGCAGAATCTGAATTACTTCCGGTGTGAGTTGGTTTTCAAAATAAAGGTCCCAGAGGTTTATACATGTTTTTTTATTACTTTATACATGATTGTAGAATATGAATGATTCTTCATTTCTTCTGGCATCAGCATATCTGGCAGCAGTTCCCTATTCCTCTTATTGACTTTCTTGATACATCCAATCAATCAATCAACCAATAAAAACTATAGCATTAAGAAAACAACAACAAAAGCCAGAACTAGGATGTCACTCTTTATTCAAGTAGTCACAACAGTCACACCTCAGTGATGAAATGCAATTGGGCAACAATATTTAATGAAACATTAATTGTGAGACTGCTCATAACATTATATACATATCATACTGTCATGTGTAGAGGCTCATGCATACGAACTGTACAATCTAACTGACAGTGACTTCAGATGCAGCACTTTTTCAGACCAGAACAATATTGTATATCATCATAAACGGTGAGAAAATCAGAGTAGCAGAGGTGTGCGCTGAAGTTAAACCTAAAAACCATAGCTCATAATAAAAAACAACTTGACAGTAATTCAGGGAATCAGTTATTTATTCACCTTACACTAGGATGCTGGCCTATATGGATTCTCTGATGTTTCTTGAGGTGACTCGACTGACTGAAAGTCTTGCCACATTGCTGACAGAAATACGGCCTTTCACCAGTGTGGACCCTCTTATGTTTCTGCAGGTTGCCAGCGTGACTGAAGCATTTGCCACAATGCAGGCAGGAGTACGGCTTCTCCCCCGTGTGACAGCGTTCGTGGATCCGGAGATTCCCAATCCTCTTGAAGGTCTTCCCACACACGAGGCAGCTGCGTCTCTCGTCCGGTGGGCTAGGCCTCCTGATGCCCGGGACTAGCTCGGGATGACACTCGAATGGAAAGGAGTCTACAAAGGTGCTGAGACCATCTGCGTTAATGTAGTGTACCAAGCCAGGAAGCCCCGGGTTGTCTGGAACGGGCTCAGGGATGTTATTTTGTGCCGTACCACTCTCCAACTCTCCACATGGAAATAACCGGCTCTGGCCCGCATGTTCCTCTGAGGATGAATATTCCAGTGGCTCAGGCTCAGTTTTGATCGCTAGGGGAATCGGGGAGCTCGAACTACAGCCAGGCATCGTGTCGGATTGCAATTGTCCCACAGAGCGGTCTTGGTCGTTGCCAGGTACCGAATGAGTCATGTAAACGGTCAATGCTGCATTAATGCTTACATTTGGGGTGAGCTTTGGTTCCTGTCTGTCATCATTTCCTGGTTGTAGTTCCTGCCTCAGATCCTCCTGTGTTGGTTTGTCTTCCTTGGTTTTGGTCGAAGAGGCGAGGGAGAGAGCAGTCTTGTTATCTGTAAATGACAGAGAATTAGAGCGTGATAGCCAGTGAGGGAATTGATGAGAGGGATATAACACTTCTTTCCACTATAAACTATCAACCAAAACTTATGATCTCCAATGACTGAACTCTGTAGGCAACACACACTCATCTACACTGAACAAAAATATATATAAAAAAATTTCATGAGCTGAAATCAAAGATCCTGGACCTTTGCCGAGATAATCCATCCACCTGACAGGTCTGGCATATCAAGATGCTGATTAGACAGCATGATTATTGCACAGGTGTGCCTTAGGCTGGTCACAATAAAAGGCCACTCTAAAATGTTCAGTTTTATCTTGAAAAGAGACATTTATTAGGCACTGAACTATGGATTTCACAGATTGGGGGGGGGGGGTCAGAAAACCAGTCAGTATCTGGTGTGACCACCATTTGCCTCACACAGTGCAACACATCTCCTTCGCATTGAGTTGATCCGGTTGCGAAACGACTTTGAGACGGCTTATGGTAGAGACATGAACATTCAATTCACGGGCAACAGCTCTGGTGGACATTCCTGCAGTCAGCAT
>OMLI01050789.1:0-10407 GCA_900302605.1 Rondeletia loricata
AGTTCGTTGTGGAGTAACACAACGTTAGCTATCATCATAGCTACATCGTGTTTCTTGCTGCAGGCTGGGAGAGGGTCAGACGAACCTGTGATAAGTGACATTTAACTCCAAAACAGTTGATAGATAGCTAGCTGTGATACCATAGATTGTATATAGCGAAGTAAGTTAGACCATCAAGCTATATACTGGTAGGTAGCCTCAAGCTAGCCAAGTCAATGCCAGCCAAACACGGTCAGTGTTCCCGAGCCAACCAACTTCAACTGCTAGCCAACCAGCCAGCCAACGCTAGGTACAAATCTGTCCACAAATTGCACACCCAGCTACCCGCCACAGCCAAAGACTGGACAGGGAAGCCACGCCATCAGACTGAATGTCTGGAGTGTGCTATCAAATGCATGTAAGCTCCGCCTGTGTGCCCAAGTGCGCCTAGCAGCAGACAGGTGTTTTTTCCCCTCAATGTTGCGTGACGGCATGCACGTAGCAGCATGAGCTGTGATTGATGCACGTAGCAGCATGAGCTGTGATTGGTCCACTTCTGAGCACATACATACAGACATACATACAGACAAACACTGTTCAAGACAGCTCTGCCTTGCCGGCCACGCTGTAAAAACCTGACGGAGCAGGTGCTCTCCCAATGCAAACTCATCCAACCAGAAATCGTATTTGTCTAGTCATCCTTGATCTAGTTTAATGAACTGTCTGAGTCCCAGTTACAATAAATGACTCAGTCTGTGCGTGGGCTGTTTGCACTGTCAAAATAGCAGCAAACAAAAGCACCATATTAGAAAAATGAGGTCCTTCACCTGTGACCTGGTGAACAAAAACAACTCTACATTCCTTGCAAGCAGATAAGGGATATAATGACCTGCTGTGTAAACATACACAAAGTCATTCTAAAGGAAAACCAACACATTTGGAATATAACAAATGTAGGACAAAGTATCAAGTAGGGCTGTACCCCACTCAGAATTTTCTTAGTCTAATCGGATTCGGTAGGTCAATATGACGATTTGATAATTCGTTGAGTATAAAAAATAAAAAACAGCATTGAAAACAAAAAGATTAATACTTATTTCTACAATAAGAGCAATATGGGAGTTTTCCTTTGGCACCTACAAACACAACACTCCAACCAAACTCTCCTGAAGTTCACCCTGGGGGGGAAATAAAGCTGTACTAAAATTACTCTCCCATTGTATTCTATTCTGGGGGGCATACATTTGGATTAAAGTGTAAAATCCAAGAATGGTCAATCTGCAGTGAAAACAAATATCAGATTTTCCTATGTGCTTGTGCAACACTGTAGGCTATAATATTGTAGGCCACACTATTATTTTCTGGCTATTCAGTATGATGAATGGTCTCTAGGTTTGGTAGGGAAAATATATTTTCCAGCTAATCACAGGCTTGCTCTCATATAGACATTCTGGATGAGTTCAGAGCAAACAGAGAACATCCCCAGCATCAGCTACAATGGTTAATTACTCCGATATGCATGCAATCAGGGCAGACTGATGTAACACTAAAGATGAAATGTTACAGTGTGTCTCTGTGTGTGGATCCGTCTCTGTGGCAGTGTCGTTAAGCAGCACCAACTGTAATATTACCACCGCTGACATCTGCTACAGTCTTCAGTTAGAAAGGATTCCCTCATTTTGGGGCAGACCAGCTAAATGTGCGACAGGGAAACACCACCGCTAGGACCAAAATATCAAAAAGAAAACAAGATAGTAAAAAAAGCTGAAAAAACAAATCCTCTGACAGCCTACAAGACTCCAAACCCCCAAAACGTGGTCACTTACTGGAGAACGTTTTCAAAACTCTACGTTGCACAAGCAAACAAACATCTTATAAATGCTAACTATGTGTGATTCACCATATAATTACTCACTGTAACTTGTGTTTTTGAAGCCCCAGAGCCAAAATATATAAGAAACGTTCCCTTAGGCCAGAATTATGTAGAGCTTTGATAGCTGCAAAGACGTCAAACATCAGAGACATTCCACAAGGTAAAGACAACAACCTGTTCGGTGTTCAGTCCCACCAACCTGAAAGCCAGAGTCAACAATTTGATGACAAATATTAGAATCTCAGAGCTGGAAGCAAGACAGGGAGGATGTCAATAACCGTTTCTGGGAAAGTACCCTTTTTGATATGTCAGTCAAGATATTCCAGTCACTGAAAGTCTACTCTACCAAATTTCAAATCGTTCCATTTAATTCACAACGAAAAGATAAAAGATTATCAATGTTCAGTCCGACAAAAATGTCTGTTTCACTCTAAGATTCATCATAAATAGTTAAGCATGACTTTAAAATGAATTCACCCGCCAGCATGGGAGATCTGCTGATCGAGCTAATTCGAAAAGCACACTCTTGAATTAGACAAAAGGGTAGTATTACCAGCAGAGTGTGTTCAGCCAACATCTTCCAACTCCATTACATAAGCAGGAGCACATCTCCTGTTTCGACAGCAAGAGGGAACTTGATGTAAAAGTACACCCCCTGGACAGGACACTGGTGGGCTGTGGTGGGCCTCAGCCTTCGGTTAAAACCTCCATAAGCTTCTTTCCAGACATCACCTAGCCTGCGCTGTCTCCCATTTGATGTTTCCTCCTGCCTGAATGAAGGAAACAAATCTTTGTCTCTGGAGAAGCTTCAAAAGACAGATGTGAATAACACTAGGCAGTCCTGCAACACTGCTGTATGAACTCAAGAACTGTTGAAAACAGGTACATACTTTTCCCATCAGGATATACGAAAAAGAGGTCAAAATGAACACTAGCTCACTGAGGGGCCCGTAAAGACACCAGGCTGACAAGAAAACTAATTTTCTAGGCTGCAGGATGCACATTCCTGGGCTGGGAATGATTAAGAATGGAAATTACAAGGTGGTGTGTTGGTTGTTGTCGGCCAAGGGGAACAGCTTTTGCGAGTCAGTCACTCTTTGGTGATGATTGTGAGCCACTTATGAAACCGACATACTGCGGCTAGTCTACTTTTCTCACATTTAATATTTAATATTAGGACGGCAGGGTGGCGGCCTAGTGGCTCGGGAGACCATCGTTCAACCAGAGGACGCAGGGTCAAGCCCCCGTGTCGGCAAGCACCCGCCCTGCTGAAGTGTCCTTGAGCAAGACACTGAATCCCTACCAGCTCCAGGGCTGCTGTTCTGTAGCTGGACCTGACCTCTGACCTCCCTGAGGAGGGGAGCAAGAGAAAAGAGAATTTCCCTACAGGGATCAATGAAGTATCACGTTATATTATTTTATCACCCAGAAAAATCACTCTAACTTCACTGCTGAGTTGTAGTCATCGGCTCAAAGATTTTGTTTTTGAGGCCGACTCTGGACTCCTTATTTCATTTCAAAGAGAAAGGCAACCAGCACAACAGGCCAATACAGGAAGAGACATCCAATTCAACACCAATACATTTTAGCCATTAACTTCCTCCTCAGACAGAGGGAGCGGAACTGCTCCCCTCCCCCCGGTGAAAACCTGGGTGTAAATAAATCAATGTGGACGACAAAGAGTGTGAAGCCTTACATAACCTTTCAACTAGACTGGACTCATATCCTGTGCTCTGATGCTCAAGTGGACTTCCTCTATTTATGCAACAAACATAACATTACCTCCTCACACCTTTCTCCCCTCCTCTGGGAATCAAACAGTCCACTTTAGACTAGGCCGGTTTCCTAGAAGCACCTCACCGCTAAGATGTTGTCCCTCCAGTGGATTACAGTGGTGGCCTCGTGCCATCATAGACCCACTGCTTGGAAAACTGGGACATGATCATTTCAGAGAAAGGATGAGTCACTGAATTACAAAAGAGCCTTACAATAGTATATACAATTATAAATGTAGTCATGTTGTAAATATTGGGACAATGAACCAAAGTTTGTATCCTTTGCTGCAGAGTGATCTACAATCAAATGTGGATTTAAGGTTAAAAAGTGGCAAGTGAGGCAAGATTGTCCCCTTTTTGGACAAAATGTGGGTTTTGATTAGTCTCTTTGTTAAACCATATTGAAACAATGACACCAGCAAAGAAGACCAACTTTGGTTCACCTTCCTCAACGTGACTGTATATTGCAAATACATATTTCGCTTACTTCAAGGATTTACTGAGCGAACTCAGACCTCAACAATATTTATTTCTTTGCATTGACTTTAACTTTGCCATTGGACGTTTTGTGATAAACTGAATATCTATGTAAGTTAGATAAACGTGTATCGCAAAAGTGAGTTATTTTCGCAGGTGTAATATATTAAAATAGACAAATTCCGTGAAAAAAGAACAGTGCCAAGGTCCAACTCACCCGTATCCACAGCTCCTTATCACAGTTCAACAGATGTTTTGTTTTTTTAAAAGCCGTATAAGACAAAGCATCCAAGAAAGTGTTTCTGGATACAAGCGATAATATCCACTTTCACAGAAACTTTCAATGTTGGCGCGGATGATACCATATATAAACCACAATTGACAAACAAGTAGTGGGTTATACTATGCACTCGTTAAAATAATTACAATCAGATGGTGTATAGATAAATGCGTTGATGTTATTGTCGATTAAATGGCTGTGCAATGTTGAATTCTTTGTACATTACATAGATTTTCTAAGAAAGGCATTTAGTGCACCCCTAAAACGATCCTCAACTTGGTACGCTCGGGGTTCCGTCATTGGTCAGTACGGGCCGTTTACTTACAGTTTGGAGGACGCAGCGTCGCCGGTTCCTTGGTAACCACTTCTTCTCGCGAGAATAAAAGCTTGAAAAATGAATGTTACATAAGCTTGAGCGTTGGAAACAGACAAGTCTTTCTTTGCATGGCATAATCTCACCCTTCTGCTGCTGTAGCCCTGACGAAAAATCACTATAATTCCTATAATATTCCTATAGGGACGTCTAGTGTATAGTGGTACTCAATACAGTGGGTTTATAGTGATCTTATCGTACTTTATGGTTGTTTTTTATCTCCCATGGCAGCCTATCACAATGATATTCCTATAATATTCCTATAGGGACTTAAAGTGTGCATGTGATACGCAATAGTGAGTTTATATCGATCTTATCATACTTTATGTTTTATCTCCTATGGCATCACTATAATATTCCTATAATAGGCCTTTTTGATGAGGGAGAATAGACTACGATAGAGAAGAATAGAAGTAAGAAGAAATTCCCAGTTGTAACACTTACTTGTGTAAACTAGGCCTGTGACAACAAAACATACAAATTCTGGGCCTGAACGATGAGCAGGAGAGTTAGTACTGCTGTGGCTTCACTGCAGTTATTTAAAAATGCAGGCATGGTCTACAAACAAAAGTCTGCCTCCCTCATGTTATCCCTCTCAAAGAGAAGGGGCCAGTGGGGGGCTTGGGTTCAGCTAATGGCAAAACAAGCTGGGGGATGATCTAATGTTTTGGCAACAACCTGCTTTAATTAAGTAATTCAGTATGACCTCAACTCTAAGGAGAGGAGTGTTTTTCCCTCTTTCCCCACGTGTGTGCAGAAGGGACATAACACTTACCGCACTGTTCCCATGAGAACAATAAATGTATTCTTCTCCACAGAAACCTGAGTGATATTCTTCTTCACGTCCGTCTATAAGTTAAAGAGGAGAGGCAAAACATTTTGGATAAGAGGATAAGAGTAAGAGCGATGCAATTAGTGTTTGCCACATCAAAGAGCAGCCGAGAGCTGCTTGTGAGGCGATCATAGCACAATCATATTGGACACTGCGGGTGCTTGATGGTAGGTGATTAGTTTCTCTTGATGTAATGGAAATTAATGGGTTCATGTAAAGAGGGGTAGTTCTTTTGCTCACTTTTTGTAAAGGAAAATCCTTTTGACTCTGACTGTCAACCTTTATCTTATTTCCTCATGTCTGTATGTAACCCCTATCCCAGAGAAAACAAGCCTGTAAGAGAGAGAGAGAGAGAGAGAGATAGGAAAATGTATCCCAGTTGATAGGCATAGGTACCACATTAACTGGCCCCAGCCCAATACATCTAACTAGTACAGTATCACCTTTCCTTTCCTGTCCTAGCAGCACCACAGCCCTGCTATGTTCTGTTCTCTCTTGTATGTTGAGAACATTACGCCAAACTCCATTCAAGAATGTGGCAAGTAAATGTGGCCTTGCTTATCAGCAAATGTTACATACCTTACTTACAGCCTTTTCTGTCTACTGGTGAATGTGGCACACATCTGGTCCACCAAGCAGCACTTATTTCAATCAAATTTCAACTTTTCGAATTGGTTTACACGCTCGCTACCGCCCAACACTGTGTATTTGGTGAAGAGTAGGAGGACAGGATAATGAAGATGGAGGAGGGAGGAGAGAGGAGAGACAAAGTAAGTCGAAAACACCTGCCCACCCACCTACCTCCACGCCCAAACACACACACACACACAGTCCACACCCACCATCCCACCCTCCGACCTTCACCTCCCAGCCTCTCTCTCAGGGTCGGAGGTGTATGACCTTTGACCTGCCATCCCCCAGCGCAGGTTTCAACATCAGGTCACCCTGTCACATGCTGGCTGTAGGGTCATGACACACAGGCAACACTCTACGACTATGTATTATGTTACCCACAGTGAATTTGTAGAGGCGGCAGTGGCTCAGGAGGTAGAGCCCTCGCCCAGCAACCGGAAGGTTGGTGGTTCGAGTCCACATCCTCCTGGGGAAAAAATCTGTCGTAGCGTCCTTGAGCAAGACACCTAACTCTAATTGCTCCCGTTGAGCAGGTTGGCGCCGCTTTGTATGGCTGCCTCCACCAACGGTGTATGAATGTGTGTGTGAATGGGTGAATGTGAGACAATCTCTGTAAAGCGCCTTGTGCTTTCGAGCTGTGAAAAGCGCTATATAAATGCAGCCCATTTACCATTTGTACATCCCCACAAGTTGAATACAATATCGCTCTATCTCTTTCGCCTCAAAATGTTGACTGTGTTATTGGTTATTGGAACCTCTGACCACTAAGGCCCCAAGCTATTGCCAGATACCTGGGAACCCAAAACCTGAATGTAATCCAAATGCCTGTCATAAAAGAGAAGTGAAACAATAAATAAATACAGAAATACACACAAACTAGGTAAACCACTCTTTGGTATTGTTTATGTATGAATATAGTCTATGCTAGAAACACTGAAGCCTCAGGACACATAAAAAGTCATCTTTCTGTTGATCATCTTTCTCCTGAGGAGGGTTTGAAAGAAGACACGGAAAGGAGCTTGATTTTTATTTTTGACGCTGTACAAACGCTTTTTTGTCTGACTGTCTGATTGTATCAAGTCTGGAACTGGAGTCTTCTGACTAGAGTACTGTGGAGGCCGGCAGGTCCTCATGTTTCTGCTTACGTAACTGTCTAACCTCTTTTGTCTGCTACCTGAGCTTTGGTCATCAAAACACGCACACACACACACATAAAAACACAAACTTTCAAAGTTTAAATATTCAGCACAGTACAACCAGGAAACTGAAACAACCCTGAGTGCTTTGCTTATCAAATAATCCTAAACTTGAGCACTCGCTAAAAGGAGAGAAAATAGCTGACAATCACATTCATAAACATTGCCGTTTCCCCTCTTAGGTAACACAAGAAATATTTCCTCCACCCAGAAAACATCTATTTTCCACACTCCCATATTCAATAAAGAGCCAGTCAAACAGCAGGCTGACTATTGTTTACAGTTCCACCTGTGCCGGTTGATTGTATTTTCACTGACTTCCAGTTAGCTAGCAGGAACCTCATCAGAGCTCAGACTCTGACCCTCAGTCGAACCAGCGGACTTCAGACAGGAGGAAATCATTCAGGGGCCCTGGAAGACACAACGTCATCATTTGCTGCTGTGTGGCTGTTTTTGGTCCCGCAGGATGTAACATACAGTAAAGGTGGAGAGGTTCCACATACAGTCACAGATGAGAAAGCCCTTACAGTATATGTTGAATCACAAATGCAGAGATCACAAACATGAGTCATGAATCAATTTCCTTGCGGGCCACATTCCAATTCGGCAAGCACTGGTGCTTATCTTGAAAGGAAATACTGTACAAATGCATAGATGGAAGCACTTGACAACACTTATCCATTTGATGTTTTAGGCATTTAGCTGATGTTCCAATCCAGAGTGACTTACAATGAGTGCAACAATAGTGCAGCAGTCAGAGGCATATTACCCTAACAATACTGCTGTAAAGTGCTAGAAAAACAAACAAAAATAAGAGCTAAGAAGAGAAGTATAAGGGATTACGTTTTTTTAAATATTGATTCCTAATTTTATAGCCTCACATATTCATCCCAATTCCCATGAAAACGTGTGTTTATTCCAGGGAATCTACAGGAAATCTATCAAGGTCTGTTTAAAAAGGAGCCCTCTCTAAAAGGCACTGTCGATTTGAAAGAGGGACAGAGGTTTACGCAAACAAAGGGAAGTCAATAGAGTAAACTTGCCTTTCCCTGAATGGTTTTCTATGGCGTATTCCATCCTTCTTTCTTAGAAGTGAGCGGAGGGAGGGCACTATTTCCACCATGCAGAGATATGATCACAGCATAGGCCAGCCATGCCCTGTTTAGGCTCGACTCTACCAACTCTGCTGAGTTCAGTTGAGTTCACCTGGAAATTCCTGGAAGACTACAATATTTCACCATGAACGCTGCCTTTAAGTTCCTTGGTAGCCTAGGTGAGAGCTCAATTCCTAGTTATTCCTGATAGTAATAGAATGATCGGATTAGTGTACTTGGAAAACAAAAACAGTAAGTGCTGCAGATGAAGACTATATATAAGCATGAACTAATAGAGTATTAATAGGATTTCACTGTACCACACACACACAACAAAACTGATTTGTGAGATTTCTGATAGTTGCAGGGTCTTTGTGTGCAATCATAATCACTGTTATATCTACTTCCCAATTAGAGTTGTGCCTTTAAGAAACCTGGCACCTGGCTATGTTTAGACTTGCCTCTCCTCTCTTTCTCTATTTCCTTGGAAGAGTGTATGCGTAAATTAACTTCCTAGTAAATGGTATCTACGCAGATTATTCACAAACTGGCCAGGTACTTTGGACAGGTACTCTCGGCCATTATCTCTCTGATTATCACCTCCATCATGTTATTTTAGATAGGAGGGTGAATGGAAATAGACACATAGTACAATGTCCAATAAGCTTATTTTCTGGAAACATATTTCCTCTTGCCCTGACCATATTTGTTGATTTACATTGTTTTTATCGGCCCTCTCCATCAGGCATACGGCCATATAGCTATTTATATGGCTGGTTTCCTGGCATTCAGCGGCAGTGAGGCTGCTGTTGGAAAAGGCCCGGCCTGGACGCAGGTACTCTATCACGGCTGACAGCTCCTCTCTCCGTAGCCTTCCGCTTGATTCAGCCAACCCGTTGTCTTCCACAGCTCGGCGCTCATCAACACTCTGCCGTTTCCTTCACAAAAGCTATTTATGGATTTCCTCAAGTAAGTAGGAGTTAAAAATAACACAGCCATTGTTATTATTGACTTTGCCTTTTTGTTATTGTTGATGTAATCATATTATTTCAAGTGATGCCAGAAACTGAGAGGATTTTTCTTGGGTATTAGACTGTTGTTGTTGCTATTCCTCTGAAAAGACACATCATAAATCCAGTACAGACTTGAGTGATTCTCAATATTTAATCCTCAAGTCTTGTGGATGCTGTGTATAATATCATACATGATGCCAAACATGCTACTGAACTTCAAACCAAGTATTGAAGGCATGACAGTGAAGAGACAACATATTCTGAACATTTACTACTAGGAAATGCAAATGAAGCAAGGCAACATCAAAGAAGTGGATTCAAAATGTGGAGAAAGTGATGAAACCCTGTTGCAAAAATGACAGAAAAGGGGTACAAACAGTCTGTGAAACACAATCGGGTAAACTGTCGAGCAGCAGTCTGGTTTGCCTTGGCGCTGCAGTTAAAACGTGAGTTGCGGAGAGAGAAATTGGCCGGGCAGCAGACAAGACTTCCAGCGGAGCCGACCACAGCGTTTCTCTGGGTTTTATAATGGTAGTGTAGAGCTCTGTTACCTTCACTCACTGGAATGTGAGAAAAATGGAAAAACTGACCCACACACACACACACATATAAAAGGAGTTGAAAAAGGAGCTAAATTCGGCGGCGCCATGAGCTCATTGGCAAATTAAGTCAACACATTTCTACTAACATGTGGCAACGGCCACTGAGGACCTCTGGATATGCCAACATGGTTTCCATTATTTACTGGGTACAAAACAAATTAAATTTTTGATACGATTACAGCCGCATGTATATTAATTGCAAACTACGGGCAGAAAACCACAACAACCTCCTTCCCTTGGGACTCTCAACCATTGTCCCTTCACCCCCCCCCCCCCCCTT
>OMLI01050798.1:0-12230 GCA_900302605.1 Rondeletia loricata
CTATCTGACAGGCCACCATCTTGGAAGAGTGACAACAAAAAGAGATTTGAATGTTCACCTCTTTTGGTTGGGTGTTTGAATTTGTCATCTTCAACAACAAAAAACGCCGGAAGGTTAAAAAAGCCACTGATGCACCATTGAAGTAGTTTTTACGCAGGCAACAAATGTTAAAGCAAAACATTCACGGTTTGGATTGCTTATTCTAGAAAGAAAATCAAACGTACAAAGTTTCAGCTGTCTATCTCTGGTCGGGTGAAAATGTCCCCTCCCTGGTACATGCTGGTTCTAAAACAACTGCCTACCTATATGCCTTCAGTACTCCCTACTGCCACCAGTGTTCACACAAATGATAAGAAACAAAAGAAAATATATTCCGTATTCCTGTCCCGCCATTCCATGACCGCCCTCTATTGCCAGAAATACACTCCATAGGTAGATGCCCTACACACTCTTTATTAATGCACTTACACATGCAACCATGCATACTCACTTACTCACTCGGTCAAGCGTGCACACAGGCACGTACTCCCTCAATCAACCAATCAGTTTAAAATGGACCCTCATAAAACTGAGTCGTCGAGTCCTGATAATCCCATCAGCTTTTCTTCTACGCAACGTACGAGGAAATTATACTCATCGCACTAGCCAGCTCGCACGCTAGCTCCTCATCACGCTCACCATGCTGGTGTTGTTTTGGCAGCCCTGTGGGACGGACTCAGACACTGATGGATGGGCATGGGATTACCAGGCTTTAGGAGCGGGGTAGATCCGCTACTGGGTTTGACAGTTCCTAATCACGGCTTAGATGGTGTAAGGAGATCACTTAGTCGGCCCGTTCAGTCACCGTGATATCGATCACCCTCCTCAGAAAAGTCAGTCCCATCACATACAGTGATCAGATGCAGGGTGTTTAGCCAGAGTTGTTTTGGATATGTGTAGGACTTTGTGCCGTCAGGTTGCTGGTGCCTGCAGGAGAGCAGAGTAAAACGTCTGACAGTGGAAAGATTCTGTGGAATGTCAACAGTAGTAGCACCCACTCATCATCTTGGCTTTTGTCATTTCCCCTCCAGAGAGAGAACACACATACGCATAGCTCATACTTTCCACCCTGTGAGCCAACCGCAGAATCCCTTCTCTCATATTGCATTTTAACACGCAGGTGTTTATCTGTCTGTCATCGGGACAGGCCTGGTTGTCTCGGACCTCCGCTTAGTCGTCTGAGGCTGGAGCTCCAAGAGTCTGGAAGGAGAACTTGAGTGTTGGTCTATCAGCAGAGTAGGGTGTCAAAGGCAGAGTAAGGTTGTTGTGAAAGAGAATGACAACGTGGCGAGTAAGAGGTAGCCTATCATCGGAAGTATATGAGGTGTTTGAGAGCGGTGAAACCCTGCCAAGATGATACAGGAGTGCAAAGCTAAAAAACAAAAGCTAGTCAGTCGAACGGTTTAGGCAGGAGAAGATGCCAACCACTTTATCAGCTTAGTGGATTAATTTGGGTCTATTCGAACTTTTATAAACAAACAAAATGTGGATGTGAGTGTCAGTTATCTTAGAAAAATCTCAAAAACGTTATTGCAGACTATTAGTTCAATCACTTTTGACCCAATTGTACCCTTCCCCACCCTTCCCTGTCACCCACATCAAGGATAAGGTATGCATTTGAAGCTCAGAGGTTGGGAAACAGAGCGGTGTTGCTACACAGAGGAGGGTAAGACATGTCAGTCTTCATCAGAATGTCTCACACACACACACACACACACACACACACACACACACACACACACACACACACCACAAGCTGACCTACAGTGAGGCACGTCTGCTCTACCAGCCGCTGTGTCACTGCATTTGTCTGAAGGAGAGGCTGTGTTTATATGCGTGTGTGTGTGTGTGTGTGTGTGTAAACAGCCCAGTCATGTCATCCACCCCTCTCCTCACAGGTCAGTGCGTAGGTCACAGGTCAGTGCGTAGGTCACAGGTCAGTGCGTAGGTCACAGGTCCGTGTGTGTTTTGTCAGGCTGATCAGCATTTCCTGGAGGAATCGAGGACAATATGACTAGCTGGAAGTCTATATGAATCACTTTTACCAAACATGCCCATGTCACATACATTACTCCAACTGTTGTGTGAATTTGTGATCTGTTTCAGGAAAGTGTAGCCTAATTTACAGGGCTCTTGGTTTTGCAGGCCAGCTATAAATGGGGCTATTATTTTGTAGTTTTAAAGCTGCAATAGGCAACTTTGCACATTGGCAGTGAGAGGTGACTGTTTGAAATACCCAGACAAGTTTGTATTTCGCTGTTAAGTTTTGTTTAGTCACTTCCTGTAGGTGGAGAAGTGTCTATACCCGAACACCAGTGAATCTATGATGTCCCAATTAGTGGGAATGGGACGGTCTTCTCTGTTACAGCCCCACTTTGTGATTTAGACTGATAAAGACGGTGTATTTTTACATAAAATTATTGTGTAGTTCAAAATGTTTTGTGTTCTTGCCACAAGCTTGTCCTTTCAGATTGAGGATGCAGTTGGTGGTTATCCTCCATTCTCCTCAGATGTGTTGTCAGTGCTGACTTTACTGTACCTCAGGAGTTAAAAGGAACTAGTCTAGTC
Source organism: Rondeletia loricata (assembly GCA_900302605.1). NCBI lineage: Eukaryota > Metazoa > Chordata > Actinopteri > Beryciformes > Rondeletiidae > Rondeletia > Rondeletia loricata. The sequence continues at coordinate 2,608 of OMLI01050798.1, forward strand.
CTCTGCATCTGGCTGTGTTTGGATCGCTTACAGCCAGACAAATAATCCAACCCAAACTGGCTGAGTGAGGGAGAGAAGTGAGAGTCAGAGGGGGAGGAGGGGGTTGTGGCCGTATGATAGAAAAATAAAAGGCAGGGAGGGATAGAGAACTAGAGGGAGGGATACAGAACTAGAGGGAGGGATAGAGAACTAGAGGGAGGGATAGAGAAAGGGAGGACAGGCCCAGTTTTGCTTGTGGGTAATACTGAGGCGTTGCAGCGTTGTGGATTCTCATCGCTCAGTTGATCCTGTTACACTCAGTGTGGGTTGAGAGAATATGGCCAGTGGCTACATACATAGGACGCTAACCAGTAGCCAGTTACCTTGGGACCAAATGGCTTAATGACTTGCTAGTATTTGAGACTGTTCCATGGTTCAGTAGTCTAGTGTGGAGCTACAGTGGTTCTCCCAGACTAAGACTATGGCCTGTATGGAGGTGGAGACCCCCACCGCCTGCACCGGCAGGTTCAGAGCAGGTGAGCGCTCCTGTTTTCTGTTTTTGTTGTCGCCATGCTGATAGCTCTGGTCAGGCAGGCTAATGCTGTTGCTAGCTTGTTCTGGAGGTGTTTTGGACTTAATTCAACCAAACATCTGTGATGGGAGGCTCCGACTTGATAACCCCAATGACACCCACCCACGCCCTTTCCTCGAACGTGAGCCAGATTTCTAGGGATATGTAGAACAAGGGATAGTTATTACATCTGGTGTATTGGTGGATATCAATCTTTGCCTGTCTCTGATCCTCTCTTTCTGCACTGAAGAACAGATAGGACTGACTGTTGCTTGTTGAAGTCTTGGCTTCAACAGGCTGGTAATGCTACCAGAGTTAGGAAATAACTTCTAGCCAAATGCTGGTAAATGTTACCTTTAGCTGGTAAGTTTCACCACACCACTTCTGTGGGTAACCAGTCATCGTTTGGAGGTCTTAAGCTATTCTAAAAATGTAGTTGGCTGGTAAAATAGAGAAAGGGGTTGGTGACTTTTAGTTTCCTGCTCCAGATGTTACCCTGTTACCACCTGTTTGTGTGTCAGCTGGTAGACTTTTAACACTGAGGCCCTACCTGCTCGCTCATTTTAACTCTCTCTGGATAAGAGCATCAGCTAAATAACTAAAATGTAAATACTAGTGTGGCTTGTCTTTTGTACTGGTGGCTTAGTCATTTCCAAGAGTGGTAGATAGGGTGGCTGAGTGGTGTGTCGGCTTAGTGAGCCAGTGGCCGTTACTCACAGTGTGAATGCTGTAGCTCAGTGACAGATCAGCTGCAGAGAAAGCCTGTCGTGTCTCAAGTCGGAGAGTCTTCTATTAGCAGTCAGCATGACATGACCGTATGTTGTCAGCCTAACGGCTAGAGAGCAGGATATGAGTGGTATTTGGGGGGGGGTTGTTAGTGTGTGGTTACCTCTTCAGTTTCATTCTTCTTCCCTTTTTATTTTCCCTCTTGTTTTTCTTCTTCTCTTCTTTATCTTCTTCCTCCTCTTTGTTTTCTCCTTCTTTTTCTTCTTCCCTCTTCTCTCTTCTTCCCTCTCCTCTTCCTCCTTTTCCTCTTGTTTTTCTTCTTCCTCTTCTTGTTTTTCCTCTTCTTGTCTTTCATCTACTTCTTTCTCTTTTTATTTCCCCTTTTGTCCTTCTTTGTGTTCTGTCACAATCAGAATGGCTCTTACTTCCTTCATAACAGCTTGTCTCAACTCTCTCACTTCCAGTCCTGCAGTTGAGGCTACAGCAGAGGCGAACCCGCGAGCAGCTGGTGGACCAGGGCATCATGCCACGTGAGTAACGGCACTGTCTGCCAGTCATCCATTACTCACACAGTAGCCTCTACGCAGAAAAGCTCAATTAGTGCGGGTGGGCATATATCAACAAAGTGCGAACTCTGGTTCATACTGATAAGAGTGACATCATTTATCTGGATCATATTGTTTATCAATAACATATTGTGTTTGGACCTGTGTAGTGATGAAACTGTTCTGTATCTCCTGCAGCTCTGAAGAGCCCGGCAGCTTTCCACGGGCAGATTCGCAGCTTGGAGAGAGCCAGGGTAAGCCACACAATTTAGAAATAAGCGGTTAGATTTTGACTCGAGAGGTAGAGAGGGAACGCACTCACAAAACAGAACGGCACATGCTCGTCTCAATGTTGAAACACATTTTAATTCTTTGCAATAAAAACAGTTTCTACAGCAGAATGTCTGTGACCTTGATGAAGACATTCTCTTGTTAAAACACTTCTTCTTCCTCTCTTCAGACAGAGAATTTCCTGAAACATAAGATCCGTAGTCGTCCAGAGAGAGCAGAGCTGGTCAGGATGCACATCCTCCAAGGTACTGATATTACACTGATTCACTGCATTCACATTGATGTAGGTGGTGGTCACCTTGGGCCTTTTAAAGCACTGGCCACCCCAACAACAAAATGGCTAACATTGCTAGAGAAAATGTGATACTGAGGGAAGCCATATTTCCCCTCAAAACACACATGTTGGGTCAATATGTAGAATTAACACTTTCTGTCATAATAATGTGTCTAATTACCCAATTACAATTTTAGCTCTACATTATGCAGTAGAAACATCATGGGGTTCAAATCAGCACCAGACACGGAGCCATAAACTAAATTACCCTCAACCAGCACTGCTGGAAACGGTGTTGCCCTCTAAGCTCACATTACACATTGGAGTATCTTGATGTCTTGCGATGTATTGTGTGATTTTTTTCCCAGAAACGGGAGCGGAGCCCTCCTTACAGGCCACCCAGATGAAGCTGAAGAGGGCCCGGCTAGCTGACAACCTGAACGAGAAGATCGCCCAGCGACCCGGCCCCATGGAGCTGGTGGAGAAGAACATCCTGCCAGTGGACTCAAGCCTCAAAGAGGCCATCATCGGTGAGAGAGGGGGACAGGGGGTGGTACATGGGCCAGTGTTCTTGGTAAATTTGGGGGAACATTTTGCTGTCAGTGGGCGGTCAGTATGAGCAACTAGAGCAACTGTGGCAATGGAGAAGAAGAAGGAATATTCATGAAAGAAACAGACATTTTTACAGTTGGAGGAGAAAATATATCAAACTACATACATTTTCATAATCAACTTGTATCTGTTACTCGTGGAATTTGACTTCTTCATTCCTATCAGTGTTGTGTTTGACACATGATTACAGGCATGCTTTCAAGCATTTCTGCCTTAATAGTCAAAATGAGGAAGAGGACTTTGTTTGATCAACCACAATGCAATGAATCAGAGAAATTAGGATAATCACATGACAGTCAGGGGTAAAACTCATGTCATTTTTCCTCTAACCATGATACGTTATGTTACCACGCTGTGTCCTATCGTGGCTGTCCGTCAGTGGGACAGGTGAACTATCCCAAGGTGTTGGATGAGGACAGCGGCGACGCCCTGTCCCCGGAGCAGCCGGCCAGCCAGGAGTCCCAGAGTTCGGTCCCCTCACCTGGGGACAGCAGGGTGCCGGAGACCCCGTCTCCAGCCCCAGCACCACCACCACCGCCGCTACCCAACCTTATGCTGCAGGTGAGATAGAGTATTAGTAATACTGGTGTTTGTGTATATAGCTCCCTGATTGCTCCTAAAGGTTCATGTAACTTCATAACATTGTTTAATGTTGGACTTGACAGTGTTTATAAGAATTCAGTGTCTGCATTGCAGATATGAGTGTGTTTTTGTTATGCTCCTTCAGGCCCTCCCAGTTGTTACAAAAGCAACTACAGACTTCCTGAAAGTGTTCTCCACCAATGAGCAGCCTGCCAGCCGCCCAGCTCAGCCAATCACCACAGTTGCTCCCTCAAAACCTGGCCCAACATTGGTGAAAGTAAGGGCAACAAAATTCTGTCTTTTCACCTCCAGAAATATAACATGACCTTTTTTTGTGAATGCTTGAATGCTGTTGGAAAAAACATAGTAGCGCTTTATGGTAAGAATCTCTTCCCATTTCCTCCCACAACAGCAAAGCCAGCCGAAGCAGCCCTCAGAAAAGAGTCGCGGTAAGAAGGGCAAGGAGCCCAAGCCCAGGGTGAAAAAGCTGAAGTACCACCAGTATGTTCCCCCAGACCAGAAGCAGGAGGCCAGCGAGGCTCCCATGGACTCGTCCTATGCCCGTCTGCTGCAGCAACAGCAGCTGTTTCTCCAGCTGCAGATCATCAGCCAGCAACAGCAGCACTACAACTATCAGACTATATTACCTGCACCACTCAAGTATGTTTTAAAAAAAAAAACGACAACTACAAAACGTTATTACCTGCACCACTAAAATAATGTTTAAAAACTACATATACCAGGCTATACTGAGGGGCTGCAGCGTGGCTTAGTGGTTAGAGACGGTCCTTCAACTAGAGGACCCAGGTTCAAGCCCCCAGGTCAGCAAGCATCCAAAGTGAAAGAAACCCCAAGGGTAAAGTAAGAAACAAATGGTGTAAAATGGTCAATAAAACATTAAATGAGACGCATATGCACAACTAAACAAAAATAGAAACCGTGACTGCTGTGACAATTGAGCGAATTAACATACATTGGAAGAAAAGATGCTTTATTATGTGCCTTAATCAAGCACATAGTATCGCCTGTTTATATTATAATCGTACTACCTGTACCATTGAGGTATACCGGCTGAAAATGATGGCCTTTCAAGGATCATTGCCACTATTATATTGTGTTAAAAATGCACCTTTTTCCCTCTATAGGCAAGGCTCGACTCCATGACTCAAGAGTCCCACATTATTTTTCTTCCTACTCCCACAATCATTGTCTGAACGCGCCTGAAAAGCAAGCCAAATATTGTTTTCAATTACCCAGAGGGCCATTAGCTAGTTTCCAATAACAACCCTCCATCTAATGATATTAATAACCAACAGGATGTTGTTCCCCAGCTGCTGTTTTCATGAACGTCCTCTCAGTGGCTGCATGGCCAAGCTGCCTTTGAACTGTGCTCAGGTGTTGTCGTTTGGTTGACTGGCTTTGTTAGTGAGGCGCAGGGCACAGTATGGACGGTCTGCTCATATTGGGAACACATTTCCTCTCTCTTTCTCTCTCTCTCTCTCTCTCTTTCTCCCACTTCCTCTTTCTCTCTCTTTCATGTGATATGATTATTGACCTTAACTTCAACCATTTCTTTCTTTCTTTTTCTCTCTTTAGACCCGTGGCAGAGGGTCAGGGCAGCAGTGCCAGCAGCCTGCCGACCTCCATCATGGTATCTTTGCCCACTGCCCCTCCTCCCCCCCCTCTGCCTCCGGCCCCGACTCCGACTCGGCCCAACAACTCGCTGTCCAACCGCAAGCCCGGTGTCCTGCCTGCCATCCTGGAGGAGATGAAGGTATTTAGAAACCTAATTGCACCTACAATCATAGGCCAACGGGACGGCTGACCCTTTTAGCTTGAAACGGCATGCTCAGCAGTTCAGAAACTGAATTATACCTACAGTCATAGGCTAAAGGGATGGCTGACCCCTCTGGCTCAGTTGTTGAAAAACCGAATTGCATCAGGATATTACACAGCCAGTAATGGAATGTTTTCATAGGATGAGGCCCATCGTACACAAAACCAGCTATAACAGATGTTCAGCCACTGCTTAAAGCCATTTTTGAGGTTTCATGAGAGGGCATTATGTTCTACGGTTACCATCAGTCATCACATATTACTAACTGAAAATATGTATTTCTCAAGGTAGTATGGAATAAAAAGATAGGAGAAAATAAGAAAGATCAATAACTAGCTCCCTCCTTACCAAAAGAGCTGGCATAGCAACCAGTAAAGCATGGGCAGCCGTGTTTTCTGGGAATCATCAGCACTGTCAGAAGTTATCTTTGACCTATGAGATTACTTCCATGAAACTACACATTTTTGTAGTAAGTTACGCACCGGCACGTATAATAACTGTATTCCTCTCTTTGTATACGGCCTAATTGGTGTATTTATGTCTTCCCAGGTGGCTGAGCTAAAAATGGAGCTGAAGCTGCGTGGCCTCCCTGTGTCAGGAACAAAGACTGACCTGATAGAGAGACTGAAGCCCTTCCAGGACAGGCCCAGCACCCCTGCTCCTACCTCCACTCCTGCCTCCGCCCATCCCACCCTCTCCTCCATCCCCATGGAGGTCACCACCACCAACACCGCCCCTGCCATATTCCTTCCTGCCCAGCAGGGGGCTCTAGAGAGCATGCGCTCCAATCCTCCAGTCTCGCCCATTCCCACCGAGTCCTCCATCCTCCAGCAGGATGTAGGGATGACCGATGCTCCCTCTGACCCACAGACGGTGAGCCCGGGCTGGGCAGGCGCAGGGTTCTCACCCCTCCCGCCTCCTCAAGTCCCAGAGGAAAAGGACAGGAGGCTCCATGAGAAGGAGCGACAGATTGAAGAGCTGATGAGGAAGCTGGAGCAGGAGCAGAGGTTGGTGGAGGAGCTGAAGATGCAGCTGGAGGTGGAGAAGAGGGGTCAGGGAGGTCCCACCACTGACCCCGCCTCTGTACCCTCCAAACTCACTCCTGTACCAACTGCAGTGAACTCTGTTCCAACTGTCCTGAACTCTAATATGGTCAAAATGGAGGGCAGAATCTTCTCAAACTGTTCAACCTCTGCCGCCTCCATCCCCAGCTCCATCCTAGGCTCCCAGGCTCTCACAAACCACCTGCCAACGGTGGTGAAGTTGGAAGACGTGACTGTCTCTTCTGGCAAGCCTCTCCAGCTCCAGCCCCAATCCCAGGCCCAGCTCCTCACCCAGATCCAATCCCAGGCCCGTCCCCCAGCAACCTCCAGCCCACAGTTAGTCTCCCAGCACCAGAGAAGTCCCAAACTCCAGCCCCAGTCCCAACAGGCAGCCCCCGGCCTGCAGCAGTTCTTTATCAGCCACCAGGGTGGGGTGTCCCAGGTGCTGGGCCAGCCCCAGACTCTACTGACCACCACTGGCCAACCTGGAACGCAGATCCTCCTCCCAGTCTCACTGCCCAGCAACACTACCACAATCCAGCTGCCTACCACCACTGTCAGCCTGCAGGTATGTTAGGAGACACACACAGCAGCGTAATATGGACTGTAATGTTGTTTAAAGCATCATATTTGGGTGTTGACATTTTTGTTTATAGCCAGCGCTAACATGTTTAGCTTAAGTTTTTATGATAATGAGACAAACTACAGTAGCAGAATTGGATGTTTAGTCTCTTACCATTTCTGTTTCCCCCCTGAATTTCAGACTGTGCTCCAGGCTACGGTGTCAAACACAGCTGCAGGCCTGCAGGCCTCAGTTCCTCAGCTGCAGAGCACGAACATGGAGACGGCATCCACCCAGCAGTTGGCAAACCACAACCCGTTGCTACAGGTCAACCACACCACATCACTTGTTGCTTTTCTATGGGAAATAGTGATTCAATGAGTTTCACTAATGCATCATTGTGTCATTGTCTTATGTGCTTCTGGAGTAAGAATATGAGATGATCCTTAAATCTCTTGTAATGTTTCCCGTAGTATTGGTCCTGAAAAAATAGTTTTTCCAGAACCAGTATTCTGTAGTGTTCGGCGTCGTATTTACTATCATCAGCTTGCATAAAATTCACAGTCATATCTCTGTCAAAACTTGTTTATTTACTTACATGTGCTCCATTTCATACGACTGTGCGGTTCTGCTACTAACGTGAGAGCAGGGGAAGTGGTGTGTCAGTAAAACATGTCCTATGGGAAACACTTACTGTATCTTCTGTTCCCCCTCTTCAGAAGAACGAATAACGGCTAATCTAAAACAAAAAAAGGTTGAAGACTTTTTAACAACTTGAAGTGTTTTGTTTTTGTTAGTTTTTTGCCGTGGTATCATAGAATCAAACACGTGATACATGGGCTGGTATCGGTTTTGGTGTTGTGTCAACATGATCTCATTGTGCCCCAACAGACTTTGACAGTGTGCAATAATACTGCTACCGGTTTGGAGAACCAGACGAGGCCTGAGATGAGTCCCCAGTGTTTCCTGAGGCGCTCCCCAGAGAACAGGGTCTCTCCGCGGGCTTCACCCAACCACACCCTCTCCAATGGACCCCTCCGTAAGGTATTAGAACTGAGTGTTTAATTTGGGTCAGTCCATCTTCCTCGCTTGTAGAAATAGCTGGATGCTTTTGGAGATGATTCAGCATTGTTGTCGTGAAGCTCACAAACCTTACACTCAACAAGATCATCCTTTAGATTAGATTCAAAAACGTTACTTTCTTGAGATTTGCCCACGTTGGGCTTTTGTGTTGCTTTGACTATGACATAATTGCTTCTACTGGAGGAAGCAGCTGCTGGAGGATGAGTACAAAATAACAAAAATAACAACAAAAAATTTAATGACACCAGAAGCCGGTCTACGGCCACAGCTTATACTCAGCTTGAGCACTACAATTAGTAGCTAGTTCCACTCTTTTAATTGTTTTAATGACGTGTATCAGTATTTTAAAAAGAACATGTTAACGGCCAGATTACCAAAGTCGACGTTGATCCCCGCGAATAACTATTCAAATATTCATTATTGCAGTTTTCCCATCTCAACTTGTCAGTTTCTTCAGAGAGTGGTTGGTTCTCAATGCTGCTTGTTTTCTCTCTCTCTCTCTCTCTCTCTCTCTCTCGTAGTCTTCCTCTCCATCCCATCCTACCTTCATCCTCCAGCCCACCTCCCTGGTTACCCAGCCTCCGAAGGCCAGAGAGCCCCCCCGCTATGAGGAGGCCGTCAAACAGAGCCGCAACCTGCACATCAACAATGTTTCACAGGTTAGACACACACACTCGTACCCACACATATGCAAAGACACTGCCAAAACACACACACACACACACACACACACACACACCATACATCAGCCAACCCATGGTGGACGTTTTGTCCAGTTCTAGACTGCTGTATCCTTCAGAATACCGACAAAAGTATAGTAAATGTCTGAATCTGTTTTCAGTCGATGGCTTTGAAGAATCGTTACGCTATCGGTCACGCAGCTCCACTTCTCTCAGCTGATTGGCTCTCTTCTCAGGTTCCCACGGCAACCAGCCAGCAAATGGACGATTTGTTCGACATCCTCATAGAGAGTGGAGGTAAAGCAGCTTTCATACTGACACACACACACAATTGTAAATTAATTCTTCTTTTAAAGGCAGTAATATATCCCAGAGTTTCCCTGCCATTGAATACGTGTGGTGGGTCACTCTGCCTTTCAGAGCGGCTTAAATAATTTCATTAGTCTGGTTTCAGTGGAGAGTTTTAGTGTCCCATGATGATCAAATGCTGTTTCAGAGGCTTTTCCACTCTGACAAGAAGGAAATTATGTGGGAAACACTGAGTCCTTGTAAGTTCTTTGGCATGAAAATGGTCAAATTTAAAGATATCAAATATTGGCACAAAATAAAGTAAAATATCTGTATCGGCCATATTGGTCAAACCATAATACTAATCCATCCACCTCCCCTCTCCAGAAATCACCCCATTTATCCAGCAGGACCCTCCGGCGTCTCTCCCCAAGACCCTGCCAGTCACGGCCAACATCACCACCCTGCCGGTCAGCACCGCCCTCTCCAGACCGCCTGCACAGATCCAGTTGGCCCCTCCGCCCACCCTGAGCCCCGCAGCGGACCCCAG
>OMLI01050802.1:0-12586 GCA_900302605.1 Rondeletia loricata
CATATGACACTTTAGATGCTCCTTTCTGTATAGGGCTGGGAATTGATACGATTTTATCAATATATCGACTCTATAACGATGCCGTCTTCACAATCCGATTCCTTAACAATTCTCTTATTGGCTCCTTTCGTCTATACATTACCTTTATAGCACCCCAAGAATACAAAGCCTGATGAAAATATGTACTGTACAGATTTCAATTCTGCTACCAATCCCAAATTAGATTGAATAAATGTTTTATTATCAACTGTCATACCATACTATTTTGTGTTATTTACCCGTGACTCCAAAATGACTAGTCTACAAAACTGTACACACATTCTGTGAAAGTTTGCACTTATGCAAATAAGTGTGTGTGTGTGTGTGTGTGTGTGTGTGAGTCTCTCCTAGTGACGTACCATAGTGAGGGGCTGGCGAGGAGCCTTGGTCTGGGTAGGGTGCTAGCTTGGCTGGTGGAGCCGGAGGGCGAGGAGCCCAGGGTGAGCAAGCTGGGGTCCAACAACTCGATCAGCTCCACATCCTCCTGCAGCAACACATCCTGGTCCAGAATGCATCTCACCGAGTACTGGCCAAACACACAGTCCTGCAGGGAGGGAGGAAAAGACACAAAGTGAAAGAGGTCTTAGAGAGAACAGATTCCTATAAAAGCAGAGTGAGATCTTTTGTCTATATTTTTGTGAAACTACCAGTTTCATTGCCAGCATTCCTTTCTGATTTCCATTCTAACACTTACCAGTTGCTGCTCCAGCTTATGAGATGCGGTAGCCTGGTGAATCGGGCTCCACCGCCACAGGGCATCAGCCAGTCTCCATAAGCGTCCTCCCTGCCAATCACATGAAGGGGAGGGGTTACACTTCAGTCAATAAAGTAAGTATCCCAGTTTCATGCAGGGCATTTCATTATTTCATAACCTGCTACGGCCCTGGTGACGGTACCCATTGCCAGATTGGAATGCATTCCAGATTAAATAACAAAAACATTCACCCATAAGTCTTCCAATCATGCTTCCGCCAGCATTCCAATAACGCTCAAGTATAGCCCCCTTCCCAGCAATCACACATCCAATGAGTGTGTGTCCATCCAGTGTGGCGCGCACACACAGACACACACACACACACAGAGTATCCCAGGAAACAAACTCTTTCAGGCAACAACAATAACTGCAATGTGTTTGTAACACTCACACTCGGGTCTTATAAAGTGCTGCTGTCGCACAAAAACCTTATAACTGCTAATTTGATGATTTTCAATTTTCTTACTACAACCCAAAGTTTACATTTGTCAGCACCCATGAAACCCATTAAAACCTTATTGTACAACTTCAAAAAGACATGAGTGTCAGTTGGAAAGGAAGGATTGTTAGTTCATGAAAAGGAAAAGGGGATATGAGGCTTTCACTGGACAGCAGCGCACACACAAACACACACACACCCTTCTATCTTCTTCTCCTGCTTCCTAGCTGTCAGTCTCTCCAGTCGCAGCACAAGAGACTCCCTCTGTAAACAATCTAGACAATACAAACACAACCAGAAAGACAAATCGCAAGCCCCACGAGTGCAGTAACATGACAACAAACTTGAGGCTATTCATGTTGCAAGTTTTGCTCACTCACTAGTGCTAAGAGACTAACATAAATCCCCAACACTGTGTTGCCTAATCATGAATAGGGCCTACTATTCACTAATCTGCTTAGAGCGTTTTGCTGGATCTATGATATATTTTGTTTTTTTTAAACGGAGACTCCTAGAGCAGCAGCATCATAACATCCTGAATGTGTGTGCATAATGTGTGTGTGTTCCAGTCAGTAGGGGAAGCAGGGGGCTATTGATCCAGACTGGGCGGCCTGCACACTGACCCTGTTCTGGGGAGTAAAGCATTAGTGTTATTAGTCCAAAGGCCGCAGCCATATTGATTACCGACTGGAGGCTGAGCTGCAGGGCTGGGCATTCACACAACACTGGTCGTCAGCCTCATCCAACAGAGTGTGTGTGTGTGTGTGTGTGTGTGTGTGTGTGCCCGCACGCGCTCTAGTAAGTCAAAGTAGGCCACAACTCTGCTTGGTCATTCTTCTCTCTGCTAATCCCATGTTAGGACAGAGATGGTGTAAAACACACATAAAATAACACATACATGCACACACTCTCGCACCAAGTACAGTTAATTTCCTGGTCCAGTATTGTTCTTGCTCTTTAGTATTCTGCTGACGACACAGGGACCACTCCAGTCTCCAGCCCCTTGTCTGATGGCTACTATGTGGGAAAAAGGAAATACTCGGCACAGACCTTCGTACATGACAGCACGTCTATATTTGTAACGCATATATAATGGTTGTTATGGACAGACAGATTAAGAGAGACAGTATTGGAGTAGGTAAATTGAGGATTGCTGTGTATCCTCTATATCAGGTTACATAATGGCGCCATAATGCTGTAAAACAATTCTCTAATGTATAGTTATTATTGCTTATTTGTTTATACAGTATGACCAAAAGATCTGAGACAGACAGCAGCAGAACAAATTTTTTGCTATTCTCACCAACAACATGAAAAAGGCTAAAAGGATCTAATTCCTAATTCTCCTTGAAGGTCAGCCACACTTTTTGTTTTCACCTTTATTTATCCAGAGAAATCCAACTGAATACCATGCTCTTTTCCAGTGCTTCATACTCAAACAGTTACACACATTCACACCTGGGAGCTGCCCAGTGCAACCAATGTCTTCTACTGTTGGCCGCTGAGCAGTTGCTCAAGGACACCTCTATGGTAGTCACTGAAGGGGGGCAGAGCGTTATTCATTCACTTCCCCAACCACATTTTCCCAGTTGGTCCGGGGATTTCAACCAGCAACCTTAGAGTTACCATCCCACTTGTCCAACCTCTAGACTAATGCCGCCTCTTCACTTCACTGCATAGTGTAATTACACCAGCATCAACATATAGATTATTTCATATGACAAGAAGATCACAAAGAGCCAACAAACCACATCCAAAATGTGAACACAACCATACCAACTTATGGGCATTCACACACACATGCTTACACACAAGTTGTGTTCAAGGAGACAGCTATGATAACTAGTGTCAGCCTTTTACTGATGTTTTAATGAAAGCTAAGCTGTGTAAGTGAAACATACACATGTACAAGGTGTTTGTCCCGGCTCCGGCTCTATCTGGGTTTCAGGAAGCTGGACACAGAGGGACGACCCAAAAGCTTTCCTGCCTCATTTGAATTCCCCATTCTCCTTAACTCCTTAGAATAACAGGCTCCCAGAGGAAGCATGACATGGACGGAAAGTTCCTGAACGAAGCAAACACAACATTGTTTCCTGACACAAGAGGAAGGAGAAAAGACGGAGAGGCCAAATCATGTGATCATGAGCTACCCAGGTCTACTCAAACTACTCTCATGAACTGTTCGATTTCTGGTAAGTTCCATGAAAAATATGACAGAGCTCATGGCTTTTAATCCTTTAAAGGCCCTATATGTAATTTTCGGCCTAAATTAACGTTCATTAAGCGTTTTTTATTGCCAATGAGTTAATTCTCTGTAACTAATGAGACCAGCCGCGTCTCTCTCCGTTCAGCCATTCAGTCTCTGTATGAGCAGGACTGGGGAGGACTCGGGCCGAGTTTTCGCGACAAATCTACCGGATGTGACGTTATGCGCATTCCCGAGCCTGCCTCTCACACACACACACGGGGCACGCACGAGCCAGGAGCGCATGTAAGAGACTGACTGCAGTTCCCCTAACGGCCACCGGTGTCAGTAAGAGTAACAATTTACATATAGGGCCTTTAATTGCAGAGGCGCAACACACAAACCCATTAAAAACAGGCATGCATATCTGAATACCACAAACACACACACAGCTCCTGAGAAGGTGCCCACAGCGGCAGACGCCAACAAAAACAACGTCAGAGAGAAAGCAGAATGTGGCCTCAGTAATCACATTTAACCTATCTCTATCCAATATGTGTCATTGTTTTGAGTCAATAGTCAAATTAATTAATTTCTGTCTGACTGCATGGGGCAAATAGTGACAAACACACTCACACTGCTACAGAATAGTGACATGTGAAGCGTGAAGTGAGAATAGTGATGGGAGGTGTATATGGGGGGTATTATTATGAGGTGTTACTCACTGAAGGTTTCTGGGGAGCATCCTGGGGAGAGGTCAGGTCTCCTCCACCATATTCCTCCTCCTGTGATACTGTCGGACATGCCTCGAAGTCTGTGTGCCCTAGATCATGCAGGTAGTGGAAAAGAGGAGAGTTCTGCAAAGAGAGAGAGAGATGGAGCAGTGGTTGAGGAATAATGGATGAGAGGCAGGAGAAATGGAGAGCGAGATACGGATAGGATTGTACCAGATGGAGGCAGAGGAGAAGGAAAAGAGAGAAAATGTGGAGATTAGGACATCACTCTGCTGTGGGTTGAGTTGACTGACACTCATCCTGATTTTGCCCCAGTTTCTCAGTGAGGATCCGAAGGTGTCGCGACCTTGATAAGTGAGAGAAAAACATCCCTGATTTGCAGCGGTGGTCCGGTTCCCCTCAAGAATCATCAGCTCAAGTCTCCACCCTCCCTCTCTCTCTCATGCAGCTTACTATTATATTCTGGGAAGAATGCTGTAAAGGCTCAGTGCCTTCACTTGTGAATACAACAGGCACTCACACACAGCCAGGACCTTATTCCAAGCCCTGCCATGCACCCCTGATTTCCCTCTTTTCTTCTCTCCTGCATGGAAACTGGCCACCATACTGTGCAGCAGTGAAGTCAAAATGAAACACTAAATGGTGGAAGCACAAGTCATCATTCCTTCCTGAGAAATAGAACCAGCTCCCCACAATCACGTCTTCCAGCAAAAGGATGTACACAGTGAACCAAATATGTTTCCAGCTATTTTGAGACATCTCCGTTCTTTCCCTGAACAAAGAAATGTCAGCACCAAATCAGCCATAAGGAGGAAAAATCATTCAATGCTATAATTTGACCAAAGCAGGACGCCTGACCCAGTTCTCTGTTGCTGGGAAAGCAGACCAATTCTGAGCATCTCTGGTGCATCTGGACAACTGCAGAGGTGCATCTCTAAATGATCTGATGTGACTATCACCTGCATGCCCATCACAACACATTTACGCCTAAATAAACAATCACACAAAGTACTCACTTGCATTGTCAGACGAAGTCACAACGCATGTTGACACCATTCAGATGTGTGTGTGTTTTTCACAACCGACGCATAGGAGCTGGTCATCCCCACCCAGCTCGTCTAATGATGATGAAACACCAATAACAATACGCACACAACCCCAGCTCAGCCACTTCGTATGACCACCAAAGCTGCTTGGCAGACACACAGCTAGCAACCAGCCAATTATGTGGATTTGTCAACGCACCGCAACAGGACAAACTGCACCTTGAGTGAAGCTAGCATGCTTGCTAAGCTAGCTAACGTTAGCCGGGCACTCAAAGCCTATTTTAGCACGCAATTGTGAACCTCGGAACTCGGTGGGATGACAAAGCATTACAAGTTTCGATCAAAAAACAACGGCAATAACACAAACCTCAAATACCACATCTTCATCAAACTCCTCAGTCATTGCTCTCCGCCATCTATACGCAGTCTGTCTCGCATTCTGGAGTTATGGCGACAGAAAATAGGCACAACAGTAAAGAAGTTGAAGGCGCCGTGCTAGCTGTGCAAACCAAGCTATGCGTAAAACTCCAATTCCCACAACCTATTTTCAACCACCGCTTCCTCGCGAGCTGCGCGAGCAAACTTTTAACAAGCCGTGCTCGTGCCAGCCAGTGCGCCTCTAGTGGCCGCGAGAAGCGGTGGTCCAAATCAGGGGAGGAAATAGAGATGAGTCAAGCTAGCCAGAGACAGCCATGGTAAGACCGGAAGACGAGGCTATTTTGCCTTAAAAATAAAAGCCTAACATTTGTCACCCACGTGCCGTGAAAATGACATTTTGCAAAAAAGCAGCAAATGTATTTTCATTTACTACATATCCCACTTTAAACAGAATCTTTATTTTCACGTCTGTACTTTGTATTACTCCAAAAACGTTGAAACACGTGCTCCCCAAGTAGAGTTGTATTTTTAAAGTTATGACCGGAAGTTTATTCTTATATTCTGGTTGACTTGACGCTGGTAGGAAAAGCACCGTGGCCGAAAACTTCGGGAAAAATGGAAAAAGTAATAGGCGTAAAGACTTTATTCATGCATCCGTTGGTGAAATAAGGAACAACGGCGTTGGATCTGTACGTTTTCTTCCCGACGTGGTTTTCAAACTGACAATGGTGTCGAAGGAGGAAAAAACACCGAATTTCTTGCAATTCCATTGAAAGTGAATTTACTCATGGAGAAAGGAGCAAGACGGGAGTCATGAGCACAGGTTTGTTTCCTGGGGGAGCTAACTTAGCAAAATCCTGCTGTGCAAGTGCCTATTGTAGTTAAAAAGAAATACCATTTGCATTTGGCTTTGCTTACAGAAAACGAAAAACTATCAAATTTGAACTTTGTACCCGACGCTCGCATCGTCTATTTTTACACTGCCCTAGTTAATTACCGTTTTTCTTAATGATAGCTTGCAAAAAGATATGAGAGGATATGCTCGACCTCAGTTTCAGTGCTTTCTAAAAACTGCATCATATCTAACAATGATTTGTTTCCCCCTTTTCCATCTGTTATTGCAGCCACTGTCAGCTGGGGGGGATAAATCCTTTGTCTTAAAACATCTGTCCTGCTGTTGATGCAACAAGACAAACTCGATAACAACAATGCTTGTTAAGCTGCAATATTGAATGTAAAATAGTAAACATTTGCCTGGATGAAGTGGGATACCCTGAGTGAATCCGTCCCACCAAATGGGATATGTGCCACCGAGTTTTACAGATGTTTTCTTTCCACGGCATGAGCGGTTTTAACCTCGATATGTGCCTTTCTCTCATATATAGAGATCAGGCCAAATTCGAACATCTGGCAGTATAATGTTGCCTTGCTTATCGATAAACGTCCATACATGGTAGAACAAAGACCTTTTACGAATCGTTAACAGTATTTTGGTAAATTCGGCATATAGATAAATCACCAAGCAGCACTTAATTGTAATAAAACGATCACTTTGATTGGTTCTCACTCGCCTCTGCCATCCACGATGTATTTGGGTAGACGGAGGTTGTGGGAATAAGCGTTGAACCAGTTATTACAGTTTAAATGTTATTGAAATGATGGCTGCTTGGTGTATTGGATGTATGCCGAATTAAAGAGTGGCTCCTAATGATCCGTACAAGACT
Source organism: Rondeletia loricata (assembly GCA_900302605.1). Taxonomy (NCBI): domain Eukaryota; kingdom Metazoa; phylum Chordata; class Actinopteri; order Beryciformes; family Rondeletiidae; genus Rondeletia; species Rondeletia loricata. The sequence goes on from OMLI01050802.1 coordinate 7,300, forward strand.
TTAAGTTTTAAATACTTTGTTCTACCTCGTTTGTACCTTTGCCGATAAGCAGGGCCACATTACGCGTACAGATTTTAAATAGAGTTTGGCGTGACTGATCCTTCTGGTCATTGGCCTTTCGGGAACATCCGCTCGATGACTCCGCAGTGTCGGCCAGCCAAGAGTTTCAGCCAGTTGAGCGGAAAATATGGCCTACAATCTCACTTCACCGCCTTTTATTATAGTGGAGAGACTCCGCTTTTGATTTAACCTTTATTTAACCAGGTTAGTTCCATTGAGATGAAGAATCTCTCTTCAAGGGAGACCTGGCCAAGAAAGCAGCATCAGGATTAACATAAAAGTTGCAGACCAGCCACATGCAGCAAAGTACAAAGTCGGAATACAGTAAAAGAAAGCAATGTAGCAAAGCAAAATCTTCTATATAGGCACTTAAAAATGTACACTGTCAAACCAGCAGGTTCACAGGGTCAAACCTATTTAAATGTTGACTAAAGAAAGTAAAGACAACTCCTTAGTTTGCCACAAGATACTTCATTGTAAGATTAAACTAACCAAGAGGGACCAGCGCTTTCAGTTTTGAATCTGTTCCATGTCGTGGGAGCAGAATACACACAGACACTTTTGCCTCATTCAGGTCTGACATCAGGGACAGATGGCACAAACAGACCACAAACAGTCATTTCCACCAATATTTTTAGAAACATAAAAACACAAATAGTCAGGGAGAATGGCCTTAACAGTGAACCAACAAAAAAGCCTACGAGTGTTAGAAGTATTCACATCAAAAACATGCAATACCGCAGACACCACAGTTGCTTTGTGCCACCAAAATTCACCAAATACATAAATATGCATTGCTCATAATCCACTGTAACAAGTAACAGACATGAAGTAGAGACATGGTAAACATGCCAAGCTCTTTCATGAACCGGAAGGAGGGCATCAAATTCCATGGTGAATCTGTATTTATAATCCAGTTCTACAGTGTAGGCTACATGCTGCAACCACTGAGATGTGTGCCCAGCCTCTACCCATCAAGTCGGAGAGACAGTTATAGGCTAATTACATTATCATAAAATCAAAGTACGAAGAAAATGTGACAAGAGTAGTCCGAATTCAGCAACACTTTGAAAATAAATTGCAAAGGAGCTTTTGAGTTTGATCGTTTTGTCAAAGACCTACAACCTAATTTTGATCCCTGAATTTATTAACACACAACTCCCATCCCCAGTTCTTGGCTGCAACAGTCCCCTGTGACTGACCTTTTGACCCTAGCCCTAACCACATCTTGCAGCTGTCTATACTTGTATTACGGGAGGCGAGGTTGAAGCATGCTTTCATGTGCTCTGCTAGTGCTGTATGCTTCATTCAAAAAGAAGGGTGGGTAAATGATTGTTGTCTGCTGTGCTCTGTAAATGTCTTCTCTTCCTTCTCCTTTATGTGCAGGTGTGAAGAAGCCTCCATTAGCTCCCAAACCTAAACTCCCTGCTACCACCAAACCCTCACCCCCGCCCATCGCCCCTAAACCAGGTCTTCTCACCCAGCCCTCCATTGTCTCCCACCCTTCCCCTGCTACTCTGAAGAGAGCCAAACCTGCTGTTGCACCCAAACCATGCATCCCCAAACCCTCGGCCTCGCCTCCCTCTATTTTACCCCCACCACCCAAACCCAGCGTACCCCACACCCTATCTCAGGAACACCGGGAGGCTTCAGATGATAGCCTCTCACTTCTCAATAACAAAAATGGGATTTTATCGGACCCTAACAATCGTGAATCGGACTACATCATTCCCACCTGCTCTTGCAGGCTCCAGGACAGCCCCCAGTGCCAGCGCCTGGGGAACGGAAATGCAACTCAGATTGTGAGTGATATGCACGACCACCTGTTGCAGAATGGGAATTCTGCAGAATGTGGACTTCCGGTGATGAGGCCACGAGACCGAGTAGAAAACCGGGAGGAGGGAGTACCCGTAGAGAAGGGTGCAGGTGGATTGATAAACAACAACCTCCACCCTAAGCCCAAGGACAAACCTCAAAGACAGAGACACTTGGATAGGGGATTGGTGAGCAGAGAAGCGCAGAGGACTGAGGAGCAGCAGGGGAAAGGGTTGGAGGCTGTAAGACACCAGGAAAGTGCTTTGGGTCAGTCATTTATGGTTGCAGAGACTGAGGTTGAAAAAGCTGATGCACCGACTGAGGCTCCTAACACAGAAACAACATACAAAGACTCTAAATCCACCTGTGATGTTGCAGGCAGCATCATCTCCCCAAGTCTCACTCCTCATCAGCCACCGTCTCCATCGTCTTCCCCAGAATCATCTGCACCTTCTGCCAGGTTACCCCCTGATCTGCAGGTCCCTGCTCCCCCCAGTAAGCCTCTTCCAGTTCCTCACCCACGTAAACCCAAGAAGCCAGCCCTGGTGAGGCAGGACGGCCTGGAGGTGGAGGGCGGTGCCCAGGATGGGCTGGCGGAGGAACACAAACAGGGGCTTGAGATGGGCGATTCTGAGGGGACACTGAGTCTAGCTGGTCCGTCTCTCAGTTCAGAGGGGGAGGAACTCAAACAGGGTGTAAGCGACAACCCTCTACCCCAACAAGACCCAGGTCTGGTAGATGATGAGCCCGACGCCCCCGTGCCCCCTCCTCGACAGACCTCCCTCTCGCCCCGCCTCCACAGAACGATCCACATGCCCCCCTCCCTTAACAGAAACACCTCCCACTCCCTAGACCTGCTCTCTCAGCCAGAGCCTGACTCGCTGAGCAACAACAGCAAAAAAGAAGGCAAGGAACATCGGGTGGAGGAGGATGAAGAGGATGGGTACGGCGACTTTGAGCGTTACCCCATCACACACAGCCTCCCCAAGCAGATCAAGCTCAGCTGCCACCCACCTCTCGCCAACACCAGGAAAGCCTTTTCTGCTGAGGATCAGAAGTCACCGAGGGCGCCACCGCGGAAGCCCCAGAGACACAGCCTGCCAGCGCCCCCTCCACCCTGCATTACCCCCCCAGCTCCTCCACATGCCAACACCCCCATGAGGGAGCTGCCTGCGCCTCCCCAGGAGAAAACAGCTTGGCGCTTTGCCCGACCCTGCGTGACGTTCTTCAGCCGACAGATGCCCACCAGGAGCAGCGTGCCCCCCCAGGGCCGAGCCCCTCTACTGGGGGGCAAGCAGAGGGCGCAGTCCTTCTCCGCGGCCGACCTGGCAACCCGGGCCGAACACCAGAGGAGGAGTCTGTCTTTCCGGAAGCTGCTGGAACTCAGGCTCTCTGTCAAGATGCTGCCAAAGCTGTTGGCCAAGGGAGGGCAGTCCCTGGACTGTACCAGTGTGGAGTCAAACAGGGGGGATAAAAACCTGGACCAGCCTAATAGCAGCACAGGGGAGGCTGACTGCAGCGGAGAGGGTGGAGAGGAACCAGTGGAGTATGAGAACGTTCCACTGTATGAGGAGATACCAGAGTATATGAACCTGCCGTTTCACAGTGCACGGCTGGGCTGGCCACATGACCCTGATTCAGCTGATTCAGACATCTATGAGGTGCAGGATCCCTATCAAACATCCCAGGGCAACGAGTACGAGAGGTAGAGTGTTTTGTTCAGAGCATGTTTTGAAGTGTGTAGCTGTCTGTATGAGACATGCTGAATACTTTTTAAAAACTTTCACTCACACTCTCAAAAGAACGAGCTTGAATAGCTTTGTGTTTGTATGCGTCTCAGTTGTTGCGTTGTATCTCAGTCTGTGTGAGATGATGATTCATATTTCAAAGGTGACATAGCAGTAACATAGGGATCATTGTATCCTCAAATGATTTGTCACCTGAGGTGAACCTCAGTAAAGCCATCACTCAGTTACTTATTGTTACCGCAGTATAATAGGAGAGACTGAGTATGAGAGCATGTCTGTGTAACAGCCTTTATGAATGAAATGTCCTGGTCAAGGGTAAAATGGAGAACGTTTTTTTTTTTTAGGTGTGTGTGCGTGAGCGCGTGCGTGTGTGTGTGAGCGAGAGTTGATTTAGGCCAAGGTCCAGCCCTACTATTCAACGTTTAACCTGTAATTTCAGGTAACCGATAACTACAATGTGGGCACCGTTGTGTGCTACAGGTTGCATAGGTGATATTAGCATTAGCGGTGTGTATTTATCTGAGTGTGAATGTCAGCCTCGGAGCTAGTGGCATTGAATGTGAATAGAGCATTGATGTGTAGCAGGTCGGCCTGTTTTCCTGTGGGTTATTTTCAGTGGCCAGGGCAGGAAATGTCTGAGAATCGCAGAAACGCCACACAGCTCTCTAGAACAGGGAAAATAAACCTCCAGCAACCACGAGCCTCTCCTCCTCCTCCTCCTCCTCCTCGCTCCCGCCCTCTCACTGTGTCTAGCCTCATCTTAACCTCATCACTCTATTTCCCCCCTCTATTTCTCTGTGAGTCTGTCTTGAGGGGCTGTGGTTCTGGAGAACAAGAACCAACTAACTATAACCAATAATAATAATAAACTATTTATATAGCACTTATATAAAAGAAGAGTTTACGGAGTGCAAGGAAGGCATGAAAACAAGATTCGTGAAATATATAAGGAAGAGATAAAACATAGGAAACGCATTCAAAATAACATCAGATAGAATAGGAATAAATACATAAAGTAAAGTAGGATATAAAAGAAATGACACAAGTGGGGAAATCAAAATCAATTACATAATGTATAATTAGAAGACACTCGAGAGCGCAAACCTCCACTAACACTGAACAATTCTCTAACTTGGTGTTATACCCAAAGAAATTATTCCTATCACTTACATTTTTAGTTAAATTGATTTCTTGATCCTGCAGACACACCTGTAGGATTTGGAATCAAGTCTCTATCTCCATTTCATAGTTATGGCTAAAAAGCGCCTAATGGCGGAAATCACAAATCCAGATCACCACCAAAATCTATTCAATTGTCCCTTGGCACATGTTTAAGAGGTGATTTAAAATAAAATGGTGAATTAGCTAGCCTAAGTTCCTCAGGCAGGGCGTTGAACAGTCAAGGGACCCCGACAGCACAATCACCCAGTCACCTAGTCACATTCATGCTATTAAGATTCCATTGAGTCACTCTATTCTTGATAGTAGGACCAGACAGGAGTTGTTCCCATGATAGATGGCATGGTTCCCATTTCCACTGGTCGGACTGAGCCACTAGCAGTGATGAGGTCAAGGCCAAGTTAGGTGGCGTTGAGGTAGGGTGGTCTGAAATCAGCAATTAAAACAATTAAGAAGACCTAGCTTGCTTCTTAATTCTGTCTGGT
>OMLI01050802.1:12606-24014 GCA_900302605.1 Rondeletia loricata
ACTTAGGGTGTGTGTGTGTGTGTGAGAGAGAGTGTGAATCTGTAGTGTTTCCCAGGCATCTGAGACTGTTAAGTTTATGTAACTAGCCTCAGGCAGTAAACAAGTGGCGCTCTGTGCCTGACCCAGTGTGTTGGAATTCTCGTCTATAGAGAACGGGAGAAAGAGTTTGAAAAAAGGGAGGAAGAGTGAGTGTGTGTGTGTGTTTGGGGAGGGGGGGGGTATTGAGTTTTAGGTAAAAGATAAACTGTCGAGAGACACGCAGGAAAACAAGGAAGTGGAGAAAGTAGGCTATAGCTGATAGGAGTTAAAGAGGAAAAGAGAGAATTTTGGAGTCCCTCCATCTTTATTAATGCACCACATCTAATATTTATCCTGCACCACTATCCTTCTTGTCAGGATGTTGAGGGACAACTGTATGTCTCCTGTAACTATAATGCATCTAGTCAAGAGTCCTACAAACTCTCATAAGCACACTGTAGACAGAGTTGTGTAGGGGGTGCCAGAGAAAGGCCAGGACTAGTAAGCAGATTCAAGGATAAATCTACTTTTGAAGTCAAAATCAGGACACTGACAGTCCTCCCTTTTTGAAGTTCCAGTCAGGGATCCATCTGTCAAATCATAGAAGAGTTGCGTTCCAGCATAATGACTATGAGGCCCAGATCAAAACATTAGTGACACACAAACACATGTTGCTACTTGTGTTAGTCTGGCAGACAAGACTGTTTGTGGGTAGTGCAGAGCCAGCATGTTGTCCTGCTGCCAGCAACAGGGTAGAGATAGAGAGACAGTGAAAGACACCAAGAGAACACAGCACTATCATGAGGCCCCAATACACTAACAGCTTTTTTGAAGCAGTGATGAACACTATTACTTTCAATACGAATGTAGGCTGGCAATTGCGGCAAAATCAATGTAGATAATACAGTGGGACATAAGGAACAAATGTACAGTGAACAAATACAGCTTGTAATTGTCTTTGGCACAATTGCTAATCTAGATTGCCTCAAAATGTTCACTGTATAGTGTGCTGTATACACCTATAGTATAAAGTGATAGCCTGCATTGTGACAACCAACGTTGGCATTTTCTTTCTTCTTCTTCTAAGTGAAATTATGAAATTATCCATGTCCTGAAAAATGTCATGCAAATTAATTAATATTTTCCCTCTGAATGAGTTTCAATGCAGTCTTTTCTTTGCATAGGGGTCTTTTATTGGTTCCCATAGCCTTGCTTTTATTAATAAAGGTTATTGTGTGTTCAAGTTATCAAGTTCCCCTCTTGCACAAAACCAACACTGCCGGTAACGTGACCTTTCTTAAACCTTTATTTATCCAGGGAGGGTTTTGCTGAACACACATGCTCCTCTTCAGCACTGCCCTGCTTCACATTCATGCAGTTACATATTTCTTTGAGAGCCAGGGTAAATCCTGCCTTGTGCACCATTTAATCCTGCTCTTACTGTCATGCCATTACTGTTTGTTGTGTTGAATATGTGGTCTTGGTGTGTTGGCGAACAGTGGCTGGCTGAGGCAGGATGGAGTCCACTCTGAGGAAGAGGACGAGGTCCACAGTTCGGATGAAGAGGACAACAGCTCCACCTCCAGTAAGGAGCACCTGGACGTGGCAGACCGACAGGTAAACCGTCTCTCTGGTCTTGGCCTCTGACTCGCTTCATTGGCTATTATGGCGAGGTATAAGCCAGGCTGCACTCAATCGCGTCTGTTGTCAGGGAAACCAATGGAATCTGTATTTCTGTCTCTTTCTCTCGCTCTCTCTCGCTCTCTCTCACACACACACACACTCTAAAATTTAAGAATAATTCAGTCATGAGAAAGTGATGTAGTAGCTGACTAATAAGTGATAACTTGCTAGTTGAAGCAGAGCAGAGAAGAGAGTGGAACGGTTAGCTATATCACTGCCAGTGACCACGCTGTCATTGTAGCCAATACACAGTAGATGGTGTGTGTGTGTGTGTGTTCATTCGTTCGTTCGTTCACTCTGTGTAGTGCCCAGTCTGTCAAAGCCCTCCAGAAGTGTGTGTGTTGAAAGGGGGATGGTGGGCAAACACAGAAGGGCATATGGTTCAGGAATAGCTCTCTCAATGACTGAAAGAGGTTTTTTTTTTCTTCTTTGTCCCATGTGACCCTCTCTATGATACTATCAGTGTCTGTGTCTGATACCCCTCAAAAGCTGGAGGGTATCGCAAACTCAGGCACTGATAGGACCAGGAGGCCCTTTCAGTCAAGCAGGGGCAAGGCCGCTGTCCAAATTAAGCCAGCGAGAGACCGCCCCATTACCATTCCCCAACACACACAATCAGAAAGCGAGGGGGAGAGGAGAGAGAGAAATGCAAAGTTGCTGCTCTACTTTCAGGCACAGTCCTGATTGAGCTGTTGTTTGGAAGGCTGAACAACTCGATCCCTATGGTTTTACATAGTAAAGCAGGACCGAGTGAACATGGTGGTTTGCAGTGACCCTGTAAGTGAATAGTCCAGTGTTTTGTGCGTATGTGAAAAGGCTGTCGCTATGGCATCTCTGTGGCATCGCCTGACTTGTTTGTCCGTCTGTTCCCTCAGCAAGAGGACGAGATGAAGAGGAAGAAGGTGGTGCACATAGCCCAGGAGATCATGAGCTCTGAGAAAGTGTGAGTGGGTTGATACTGCAGCAGTAACGCATAATGTCCCTCCCAAGCACAATGCATGCTAAGTAGTCAAGATATATTTTGTATGTTTGTCTTGCTCATGCATTTCTGCTCTTTCAACAGGTTTGTGGATGTCCTGAAGCTTCTTCACATAGTAAGTGTCTTATGTCCGATTTAGTGAAAATGACTAGTTGTGTCTTATTGAAGGAACAGTTGTGTAACAATACTGGGGGAACAAGGGTTTTGGAGCATTATGAATAAAGTGCTTTCCTCCCGTTCTGCATTTTAACTTAACATAATCAAGCGTTTGTTTTGTTATCCTCACTGACTCAAAGCGTTCTCCTAGGGATGGAGATTAATTAATGAGTAGTTTTGGCTTGCAACTTCTCTGCTGAAGTGCTTGTAGGGAGTTGAATAATGCAGTTGATTCCAGAGCCGAGGCTTTTAAAGATGCTGTGCTGTAGTTTTTCCTCTTCCTTGGAGCAGATGTGAGCAGGTAAACCCATGCTTACAGCCAGGGATTAGGTCCTTTGATCTGTCCCATCACTGGGGACACTGGCAGGTGTGTTTGTGTGTGAGGGAGAGAGAGCGCAAGTGAGAGATTATTAACCCGTCATCAGTAAAGGGATGGCTTCGCTCTGGGGAGGTGAGCTGTGCAGTTTGCCTGGTGAGTTTAGCTGCCAAGACGTACTTATGAGGGGTCTTGTACTGGACTGAAGAGATACACTTTACTTTGATATTTGGTAGAATATTATATTTCATAATCCATGTATTGTTGAAAGTGTTTTGAAAGGACCCAAGGTACATGAAATTAACGTAACACCTAGACAGCCATGTGAATTTTCAATTAGAGTATGAAAATACCAGGAAAAAAATACCAGAATTCTGAAGTTTTCTTGCGACACTATCAATATATTAAAGTTCTTCAGGTCTTTTGTTTATTTCTGTTAGGTGGTTAAAGGAACTTGTATTTTTCGGGTGCCCTTGGGGTCTGTCCTTAGGGGAAGCCCAGAGTTCAGCCAACCCACGCTGAGGGTCAAGGGTCCACCTGTCTGGCTGCCTCAGACATGGCTTTAGTGAAACCACCACAGGATTAGTTTAAAACGTTGTCCTGTGGCTGACGGGGGAGGGAGAGGCGGGGAGATCTGTCCAAGAAAAGAGGTCAGATCGCATTCTTCACTATCCAGGGCTGGCCTGGCCGCACAGCAGCTGCTTCCTCAGGCCACAGAGTGCACCTCCAGACACAAACACACATGCCATAGCTAATCCTGTGTGTGCGCGGGTGTGTGGGTGCGTGGGTTGCTGTGTATATGTGCGTACATACTTGAGTCAAGCCATCCATCTGATGTGTACCTTTTAATTCTTCATTCACCCCCCTTCGAAATTGGTTTGATTGATGTTTGTAGCCTACGCCCGTGTGAATGTTGTAAAGGTTATGAATGTGGTTTTTCAATTTACCCATGGGACTGGAGAAGGCCTAAAGAGCGCAGTCTTCCTTTTTTCTGTCTGTCAGAACTTTGTGTCATATCATATAATAATATGAGGTAACACTTAATTTGAAGTGTCATAAGGCACCAAAAATACATTATAAGTACAAAAATGTACAGTGTTGAATATTTTATGGTGCAACTGTATAGTTAATGACATGATATTAAATGGAACATTATTTTCTGACGTTTGATGATTCGTTTGCAAAAACGTTTATGTATGCTTATAATGGGTTTATAATCTGCTAGTAATGCATCACAATGCACTTCATGTAAAGTATTACCTAATATAATTACTGATTTTATTTGTATAGCACTTTTTAAAAACAACTAGTTGAAGTAAAAATTGAAGTAAAAAGTATAAACAAGGCACTACAAGACAAAAAATATGTGAATGTGTGGGTAAAAAAACAATATAATAGTACAAATAGGATAAAAGACATCACTCAAAGTAAGTCTATAAAAAATGAGTTATAACAAGAGATTTAAAAGACATTACTGATAGTGATTTCTGATATTAGGTGTGTCTGTTTTACTTCATGTGTCTTCTGTGTGTGTCAGTATATGTGCTCTGTCTGCTAAATGTTGCTGTAACATTAGTGCTGTGTGTGTGAACGGGTTGTTAGGGCGTGAGTGAGCGCAAGTTAGCTGGGACATTTGGATCCTGCATGGCCTCCCCACTTCCTTCCAGGTGGATGTGTGTGTTGGCACACCGGACAGTGTCAAGGGTGCTGACTCAGCTGTGTGTGTGTGTGTGTTGTGAGTTACGTGCAGAGGTGGGGGGCATGTTTACGAGGTGATAACCAGGTGTTCCTGTTCTGCCGCAGTATGCTGTCACGTATATGCTGTGTCACTCCACCCTGTCCAGCTGTGTGTATGTGTGTGTGACGACGTCAGAATTCACACCCTTTATGTCCCTGCAGGACTTCCGGGATGCGGTTGCCAAGGCAACTCGTCAAAATGGGAAGCCGGTGGTAGATGAGCGGATCCTCAGCCAGATCCTGTACTACCTTCCCCAGCTCTACCAGCTCAACAGAGACCTGCTGAGAGAGCTGGAGGAGAGAGTGGCCCACTGGTACACACACACACACACACACAGTATTTTCTTGCTTTTTTCTGTTGTCCTCATTCCTAATTACACCCCCAATACTGTAGAGTTTACCACCTTTTTTAATTCACCATAAATTAATGCTTTTCTGAAAATATAACTGGTGTTCGTTTCTATTGGTGGTTGTTTGCCGTATGATGATCACCGACTGGAGGTCATAGCTGACGTACCTTTTGATTAATATTCTTATACAACCACACAAGGTTATCGGTGCCTGAGTTGGGTCACTGTGTGATGGCAACCATTCCTGTCTGTCTGGTCATAGGAGCGATCACCAGAGACTGTCGGACATCTTCGTCCAGAAGGGGCCTTACCTGAAGATGTACTCCACCTACATCCGGCAGTTCGACAACAACGTGGCCCTGTTAGATGAACAGTGCAGGAAAAACCCGGGTTTCGCCGCCGTTGTCCGAGAGTTCGAGGTAGAGCTGGAAACTGAGCTGTCCTTTACATCATGTGTGTTTGTGACAGTGAAAGTTTGAGTGAGGTTTTAAGGTTCCTTTCCACATTATTATTATTATCATCATCCTGGGAGAGTATTTAATGTCACATGATGGTCTAAATGCTGCTTCAGAGGCCTTCTGGGGGGAAACACTGAATACTGGTCAGTTGTAAAGATATTGAATATCGGCTGTCTGTGGTTTTTGTCACAGATGAGTCCAAGATGTGCCAGCCTGGCTCTGAAACACTACCTGCTGAAACCAGTCCAGAGAATCCCTCAGTACCAGCTGCTGCTCACAGGTAAAAACACTCTCACTATACACACTCTCTCATTGTCTCTGTCTCTCCTCCTACCAACCTCTGCTCACTACAGGTCAAGAGTTTAATCAGTCATGCCACTGTTTTTATTGGCAGCATGAATTCAAACTGCAAAGCTGAAGTGTGGTCTTACACTGGCACCCGGTGGACAAACACAGTAACAGAAACCTGTGGAATACCTCTATTTGACCCAAGGGCCAAATTCTGCATAACAGATTTCCATTATCCTGTGAAACCTCTGCTCTTTTCCAGATTATCTGAAGAACCTCCCTGAGGACTCAGAGGATTATAAGGACACACAAGGTTAGACACTACTGTGTTAATCACATTCACTGAAGGAAAATGTGTGTGTGTAGTATGTAGATGATGTAGTATGCATAGGATGATGTATATAAAGTACTGTATGATGATGTAAGTCGCTTTGGATAAAAGCGTCTGCTAAATGCTGTAATGTAATGTAATGTAAAATACTCACACCGGAAAAACAACCAACACAGAGATTTAAAAAAATAAGAAAAAATGCCTGTATGTTTAAAGTGAAAAAGCTACAAAAATAGTGCACAGAGACAAAAAAGTGGATAGAGAGATGGGTTTCAGTTGACATCATCGTCAGTCTTACTGGATAATCGTCTATCATGTGCGTGGACAGAACTCCTGCCAAACCTAATGTTTTGTCTTTGCTGTCCATGCAGCTGCTCTGGGCATAGTGAAGGAAGTGGCCAACCATGCTAATGATATTATGAAACAAGGGGTAAGAAATCATCCAGTTAACATCTTTGAGCTTTACAACGATGATCTACATTAGCTCAATTTCTCCCCTCACTTCTTGCCTCATATTTTTTAGGATAACTTTCAGAAGCTGATGCAGATTCAGTACAGTCTGAATGGCCACCATGAGATCGTTCAGCCAGGCAGGGTAAGTAGCGAAAAGACTGCAGTATTACCAGACAAACAATTAATGTATTACTATTGTTCCACTTTATTACTATTGTTCCACTAGATTGACTTATAATCTTATCCCTTTCCTCACATCTTACCCAAACCAAGGTTCATATCCCAGTTCCACCCTAATGACAACGTCTTTTTTGCGAACATTTTCTTTAACTGCTATATTAGAAGTAAAGTTATTATTATGAAGTAGCCACTGCCTCCACATAGGCATTTTTAAACCCAGTCCATTTAGACCAAACTTGTCTTCCATACTGTCAGGTGTTTCTGAAGGAGGGCACTCTGATGAAGCTGTCCAGGAAAGTCATGCAGCCACGGATGTTCTTCCTGGTGAGTGATAAGTGGACTGGTGCACTGGAAAACTGTCTGTGAACTGTGTTTGCATAGCGTTGAACCCAGCTCACGCTACGCTTTCACATTCCGTTCTCCAGTCTATCGTCACAAAGTGAAGTTATTTTCTTAGTCTACAGTAGCAGTTACCACACTGATGTTAATGTTTTCTTGTTGGGAATAGTCCATTTAAACCAGGATGTTTTTTTGAAGCGGTCTTGTGTCTTTGTTTCTCCAGTTTAACGATGCACTCATGTACACCACTCCCGTCCAGTCTGGCCAGTATAAACTCAACAGCATGCTCTCCCTGGCTGGGATGAAGGTGAGAGAGACACTGCAAACACCAGACACTATGAATTTGAAGCACGGTTGCTCAATCGTTTTTTTGTCTTAATGTCGACTTTGATTTGAAAATTATTTTTTTTTACTTTGTATTGAGCTATTATGTAGACAATGCATTTCTCTCACTCAGTCAGTATCCTTATATTGGGGTTTTTTCTCGTGTCAGAGACTGTATTTGATAGCAATTTATTTTCTATTGAAATTTCAACTAATCTATGTAGTGTTTGTGTACAGATGTTTTTGATACCCATTCCTATACATTCAATAGTGTTCATAGACAATGTTTTTTGATGTCTTTAAAATTGGTTATTGAAGATGGTTATTGTATTCATAATGCAATTGTGATTGAGGACACGCCTCCTCGTAACTGAACGCTCCTTATATATTTACCTCCACCAACGGAGTTGGCTGGTAGGTTATGTTTTCGCCTCCGTCTGTTTGTCTGTCCGGCTGTCTGTCCGTTTGTCGTTTAGCAGGATATCTCAAAAAGTTATGAACGGATTTGCATGGAACTTTGTAGAAAGGTTGATCATGGGCCAACTTAGAACTGATTAACTTTCCATGCCCACTGGCCAAAAGGGGGTATTATAAAAATGTATTTTATACAGGGAAACTGTATAGGTTGACACTAGCCCCAAAGGGACGCTAGATGGCTTTGATTCTGATGTGCTATTACTAGCGTCCCAATCCCCGGCGTACTAAACTACATACCTGCATTGTGTTGTAGCGTTCGGTTTCCAAACGGCTGCTCCGTGGCTCAAACTGTCACCTATTATCCTTGGCCTTAGTATCATGACGACGATCCCATCAAAGTTCCAATAAAGCCTTTAGTTTTCCCAAAACGCAGCTTTAGGGAGCTGGGAGCTACAGCTAATGCTACCTCGCTGATGGCGTCGCCTCTATGCTGCCGCATGCACAGGTCATGTAGCCCTTCGGAATAAAGGTTTAAAGGCTTTTAGCCTCTTTTCCACGGTACGCCATCTAGCATCCCTTTGGGGCTAGGTTGACACCTATGCTTTATGGATGGCTTCCTTGGCGGAGGTCTGCGCTCTACTGAGCGCATTTTCTAGTTTCATAGTGTATTGTTATTGCATTTTGCCCTGATGAAAATATTATATGTTGAAACGTTGGCTTGAGTAAGTTATTGATGCATCGAGGCTATGAGTGTGCAGCAACCGTTTTTCAACAGTGCACTGTCCCTTGTGATAATCTGTTGGGCTTTTTGGTGTGTTTTCCAGGTGAGTAAGCCCAGCCAGGAGGCCTATCAGAACGAGCTGAACATTGAAAGTGTTGAGCGCTCTTTTATCCTGTCTGCCAGGTCAGCACCCACCCTTAGCAACAGACACTTAGACACATAGAATTTAGCACAATATGAGCGATAAATGTTTATGATGATAATTGGTTGTGATTGGTTGTAGTTGATTCAGGCTGCCTCCTATTGGTTGTTGAGGGTTCTGATGTATTCTGTGCTTGCAGCTCGGCTACAGAGAGAGATGAGTGGCTGGAGGCCATCGCCAAGGCCATAGACGACTACACAAAGAAGAAGATAACCTTCATATCCAGCCGTAGTCAGGAGGAGGTAACACAGGTGTGGGTGCATGTATGTTGTTTTCACGGGTTATTAGAGCTATGTGTCTCACATGGCTTTGTATGTCACCCTGTATGCATCCATGCCACCTCTCTCTCTCTCTCTCACTCACTCACTCACTCACTCTCACTCTCTCTCAACTAAGACTGATGGTCTCGGGGACAGTGGGGCCCCGTTGGGTTCAAAGGCTCCAATCTGGATCCCAGACCTGAGGGCCACCATGTGTATGATCTGTACCTGCGAATTCACCCTGACCTGGAGAAGGCATCACTGTCGCGCCTGTGGCAAGGTCCCTACTTCTACTACTACTACTACATTACATCGTTTAATTAATCCTATCCTCATCATAGTTATATGTCTGTGTGATAGGTGGTGTGCCAGGCATGCTCTGCTAATAAGTACTATCTGGAGTACTTGAAGAACCAGCCAGCGCGTGTGTGTGACCACTGCTTTGCCAAGCTACAGGAGAACAGTAAGTCACTATTGATTTCAGTTATTACAGGAAGTCTGCAATAAAGAAAATCAGATTTAACGTGATATGAATTATTTGCCTGTGGGATAGCCACATAGTTTATTCTTGTGTGTTTCTGTTTTCTGTAGGTGACCGTTGTGCCTCGACATCAGTTTCTCCTATCGGGAAATCTGGAGCCTTCTCTTTTTCTAGAAAACAGAAGAAGATTCCTGCTGCACTGAAAGAGGTGGGGAGCACTAAATAAATACTAATGATCTAAATTTCCAGCTATGTGGTGGATGTTCACTTTACCTGATAGGATTTAACTTTGCAAGTTGTTTCATCTTTGAGGTGGCAATGAAATGTGATGCGACTTCTTTTACTCACGCTCTTTTTTAGGTGTCTGCCAACACAGAGAACTCCTCCATGAGTGGCTACTTAAACAGGTCAAAAGGCAACAAGAAGCAGTGGAAGAGGCTGTGGTTTGTCATCAAGAATAAAGTCCTGTACACCTACGCTGCCAGTGAGGTATTTCACCCCATAAGGGCGTGCTCGCACTCAAACTGTGTTGTGTCTCTGAGCTCTATGTGGCCTTCATGTCTTTTTGTTGAATAAGTATTTCTCCCTTCAGGATGTAGCAGCATTGGAGAGTCAGCCCTTGTTGGGTTTTTTCCTGAGAGAGGAGAAGTACGGCCCGGCTCAGAAGCTGCAGTTCAAACTGTACCACAAAAACACCCTGTTTTACATCTTTAAAGCTGACGACATCCCCACTGCACAGAGGTATCTGACTGGAATGGAAGATTATACCTAAATTATATTGAAGTCTTGTGGTAAGATTTTTGTTGACTTTAATGTGCGTGTTTGGTAGCTAATGTTTCTGTTGTGCATTTTTTAAAATCTTTAGATGGATCGAAGCCTTCCAAGAGGCCATGATTCTTGAACAATAATTCCCTTTAGTAGCAGTGAAGTTGCACCACAGCCCTGGAGCCAGTTGATAGGCAACTTATGACCCCGGATCACAGGTCAAGGGTCACCAGCTCAGGAAGGACTCCGGATGGACTGTCTACCCTACAGAGATACCTATTGCAGAATGCCAATTAGGTGGAAACCAGACTGTTTTTCCCTCAAAGAACAATGGATTTTTTTCTGCTCTCTAAACATATTTCTATCTGCAACAGCTACTGATGCTGAGCATTGTCAGTGGAGCTAATGGTGGATCTGTTCGCTTCAACTCTGAGATGAAACAGTTATGTGTCACAGCCGAGGGTCAAAGGTCAAGTCCAGAAGCATGTGTGTGGAAGTGTCACAAAATAGATGTCAGGACCATTTAAAGCCCTTGGAAATCCTATAAAGTCTGGAGTCTGGGAAGGATTTTTTATCTGCGAATGAATGAAGGAATCACTTTTGTGTGAAACAAAATATACAGAACAGTCTGTTTCATAACGGTCTCTCCAAGCCCGATCATGCGATCAGTCTTCATTCAAGCATATTGATATTGCCTACTCTTCCTTGTAGTGTTAAAATATACAGGTCATTTTGTTCAAACAAAATCTTAAGATGACATTTTGAAACCACACCCAGCCTTGTAAAATATTCAAAATGGCAAGATGTTTCATCTGAATCATGTATGCAAAGTATCGCTGATGTCTTTCCAACCTTGTTACACCATTCAACACTTGGAAAGACATCAGCGATACTTTGCATACATGATTCAGATGAAACATCTTGCCATTTTGAATATTTTACAAGGCTGG
>OMLI01050806.1:11572-31141 GCA_900302605.1 Rondeletia loricata
GTGAGAGAGAGAGATCTATGAAACCATTCATCCCATTTCTGAGTCCCAGACACACCAGACTCTGGTTGCCCTCTCATATATTTCCTTGTCCAACGCAAAAGAACTGGCAGGCACAGAAAACTGGGGCACACAGGGGGGCTTCATGTCTGTGTCTACAATAACACTAACACACACTGACACACCCACCCACACAGACGCAGAGATAGGGGCTGGGTGTCTGTGGCCCTTCTGTGTCTGAGCTCTGTCTGTCGTCCAGACACTATGTTTGCACAGCCAGTCATCCACATCCTCTAGACGGCTCTGCTTTCTGGCCCAGAAACTCCATTCCCTGAAAAGCGTAAAGGGATCTGACCCAGGGGCCAGAGTCCTTTCTCTATTTCACTGGCATCGATGGAGATGACCAGGGGAAGGGGAGGGGGGGATACTTTGAGGAGTTATGCAAGTAAAGTGGAACACCTCGTTTTCACGTCCCTGGAGAGCTTACATAACTTGGCCTTGCCGTGCAGAATGTTTCCATTCCACGTCTCGCCCAGATAATCTGTTACTCCACTCGGGGTGGAAAAGTATCAGATGCGCAAATTTTTAACCCCGCCGCAGCTTGGCTACCTAAACCCCCGCAGCTAAATTTAGAGAGGGGTATTAAAGAATGTATATAAGCTTATGAGCCCCCTCTTTTAAAGAGAAAGAAAAAACATTCCTTAGGATGGTATTAACCTAAAACAAGAGCAGTGCAGTATCCTACACTGTTGTGATTTCAACAACTCGTCAAAGTGCTATTGTGTCTGAGAAAGACAACGTTTGAAGGACCAAATCATTGATGGATGTAGAGTAGAGAACCAATGTAACTGGCAATATAAACTTTTTGGTGATAGTGAGTCTTCTGTAACTCTAACTTCTAACTTTAATCTTTCACTTCTGATGAAAATGAGTGCTGTAGTGCCCCAACTCATATGTTATTCCATTGCCCTTACACAATTCAGTTAATATTTATGAATAGGAACAACTCTTTCAGAAAGATAGAAACCACAAAAAGCATAACTGTGAGCTGTGATGTCATCAAGAGACACTTCCTGGAGTTGCTCAATTGACAATAAATGGGAGGCTGCCTCAGAGTATTTTGTGCTCTTATTCCCAGATGAGCCTGAGCTTTACCTGATAGCACTGCTGACAGTTCTGACCCACATGCCACACACATGCCCATATCCCTGGAAAATCACCCTGAGTACTGTCACAGAGTCCATAACATCGTTTTCCCATTCATTGCCAATGGTGCGGCTCCACAAAGTGTCATCACGATTCAAGTCTTAGTTCTCTTGTTTCTGCCTTTGAAAGACAAATCCAGACTATCCAACTATCTAAGATAACAAAAATAACATTATGTGAATCCTGTTTTGAGGTGGACTTTTGCTTTAAATCACAAACGCTATACTGTATATACTCACTGGTTGTCCTTTGGGTCCAGGGTCTCCCTTCCTGCCCTGGTCACCTGTAGCCCCCTCCATGCCTTTGATTCCCAGGGCTCCCCTCTCCCCCGCCAGGCCAGGCTCCCCCTGGACGGAGACAGGTCATTGGTCAAGGGGTTAATGGGTTAAAGGGGTTAAAAGTGTTAAGAAACTGCAATGCCATTATGTTGTTTCTTCACCAGACATTTATAAAAAAGTTTGCCAGGATACACGCAATCATTGAAATTACATTAAGTCAATTCTGATGTTACTGCTCTTGTGGGCGTTACCTTCTGACCGGGCGGCCCTCTGTCTCCAGGTAGTCCAGGAAGTCCAACCTCTCCCCTGGGCCCTGGACGTCCAGCAGGTCCCTCCTGTCCCACCAAGCCGCTCTGACCCTGAACAAACACACACCAGGGTTGGAGTCGATTAAACTTTCAATTTGAACAATTCTAAAAGTCAAATCAAGAGCAATTCATATATTCCACCCTGATTATTTCATAATATGCAGGATATGAATAAAAGACAATGTATATGCCAAATTAGTTAAAGTTAATGGATGTGAGTAGTTCATGTTTCTTTTTCATGAAAAATATGGAAAATATTTAAAAGATATAATTATTCTGAATACAAATCACTTCCTGAATGGAATTAATTAAAAGAGTAGTGGCCACATATCTGACATACACAGTTCATACTATATTGTACCAAACTTTTAAAGAAAAAGAAAAAAAATTAATGATTTTCTGAAAGTACAATTGACAATCTTTTTATTATTGGTGTTTGCCTTATGATAATCACCGACTGGAGGTCACAGTTTACCCACCTTTTCCTTTACAACCACATTACTGGATACAATCCATTGTATTTGCAGAGTGTAGCTATTAAAAAAGACTTCAGCTGGCAAAGCAGTGGTATATTGTAGATCATGATAGAAAATGAAGCCATACATTTCAAAGCCTTTATTTAAACATACACCTAAACCTGTCAGACTGTCAGAGCTGTGAACCGCAGTGCTGAAGCCTGCTGGCCTCTGCTGCTTATAATATTTCTCGACAATGTGCTCCTAATGTGCGCCCATAAAATCGACTGCCTGTCACTGAGTTGCTTTCTCACACCGCAGACCACAGCGGTTTTCTGCTCCATCAGCGGTGTGGAGTGGCAGAAGGGAGGGAGTGATATTACAATAACAGATCGAGCGGGTCGCCGCCTCCCGTATGGCTTCTGTTCCTAGATCGCAGAGAGGGGAACGGATAAGTCATGAAAAAATAATCCCCTGACCGCCAGGAAGCGGTTTGGAATTACACCGCTGTACGTTTGTTGGTTGAACCCCCAACCCACGGGCGCTGGGGAGCTCTTGCATAAGAAAAGGCAGCTGTGTCTGTCAGCTTAATAAGATCACTCAGAGATTTAATTAAGACTGACCTAATGTCCCAACCTTCACACACACAGGCTCACAAACACACACAGGGATGTGTGTGAGCACACACGCACACACACACACACACACGCACGCACGCACGTACACGCACACAACACATCACAAAAGTTCACTGTGAGAGATGCTATCATTCAAGAAGCCACGGGAGGCAACTGGACTAAATTATAACATCAATGTAACTTCAAAAGGGAGACAGAATGAGGCTGAAATGAGGGGAGAGGAACACAGAGAGCCACAGGGGTCAGACAGAGAGACAGAGGTCAGATAATGAGTTAAGATAGATGTTGGTCTTTACTGCCACATTTCTATTACAATTTGTCTTGCATTCCAAGCAATTCCATTGCACACCAAAAATGGTATCTGAATACACACAATAATAATCAGGTGATACTTTATCTATCCCTGTAGGGAAATTCTCTTTTCTCTTGCTTCAGAGTACAAGGTCAGCTAGAGAACAACGCTCCTGCAGCTGGTAGGGATTCAGTGTCTTGCTCAAGGACACTTCAGCAGAACAGGTACTTGCCGAAACGGGGGCTTGGTGAAGGACTGTCGCCCTAATTACTACTACACCCTGCACCCAAATAGGGCAGTTAGTTACAAAATACAAATTTTATTAAAATGTTATAACCTATTTTTGTCATCATCTCCATTATGATAGCCTTATGATCCTCCAGGTCTGGAAGACAAATACTAAGTCTAGAAGATTCTGGGTCTCCGCTGAGGTGGGAAACCAACTTTTTCATCCGCTGGGCACAGTAGTTGGCAGATTCAAAATGTCAAGCCACCGCAACTATATCACCTGCCAAATTTTTGGAATTATGCAACAGAACCTCAAAGGATGGTTGTTTACATGCCAAGCTGGCTTATAGCTCAGACAAACTACAAGCCATAGCCAAAATTGAACAGCAGTTGGCTGGTGCCTAGAGTAAATTTATCAGCTCGTCTTCCCTGAGCCCACAATCCATCTTCTCCTGATCTCATTGAATGGCCATGCTTCCTCTTTTGGATGGCTGACTCAAAAACAGCAGCCTCCAACAAAAACACCTGTTGTGATGCTTGAACTTGAACCAACTTCCTGCTCCATCAGACCGGCTCAGGCTTGCTAAATCAGTATCTTCTTTTAAATCACTTCGCGTTTAGCAGCTCCCATAGCTGTGTCTTTGTTTTGTCCAACACAAGTAAGCGCATACGAACTGCCCTGGCTAGGTAGTTTTCTCCAATAGTGCCCACAAACCAACAAATCCACAAGTTTAAATTCTGTGTTTACACGCCACTGTGCATGCTCACGGATTTAGAGACTCAGTCTGAGCTGCTAAACACTCGTTTGGAATACAATGGATGTCAATGGCTCGCCAACTGCCCAATTTCGGAACACGCTACACGGCGAGAGAGGGTGAGTTGAACAAAAATCATGGCTGATTTACATCTCGACATAGACCATGTCAACAATTAACCTGGGGTCTTAGCAGACCGGCCAATTGGATATGGGACAGGGAATGAGGAAGAAGATAATTGACAATCATTATGGGAATGATGATGACTTCACAAGGACAAAGAGGAATGACAACAGCTCTGCTGGGACTCCTCTCCAGCTGCCAGCAAAGGCAGACGGAAGCCATATTGTGTTTCCCACCAGGGACGTATGTAGTGTGGAATCAGTCAGTTTCCTGCCAGGCTCTCCTGCTGTGAGAGCCTTGTGTTCTCTGTAGTGAAAGAGCGTACCAACTACACTGGGCTACTGAACCAGACTGGCCTAACACTGTTAGCACAAGAAAACCTGCTATAGGAAGAAACAAAAAGCCTCATTGTCAAATTGACAGCCATGCTTTTTTGAAATTATACAAAGGATATTGAATGAGTTTCATGGGGCCAACGGTTATGGAACTCACTCAGCCCACGAGGGACCATATCAAATTTCAATCCAAGTAAAAACATATCAGTCCCCAAAATTTGAGTTACTAGGTTTTCACACAGCATCAGCATTATGTAACTGGCAGCCAGACAGAAGGGACTTGGCCTCTCCCACTCTGTCTGGCTAAGGAGGGCAAGGACATCCATGCATGAAACCCCAATCAACTGCGGCTGCACACTTGGTATCAAGAGTCCCACTGAGCTGAAACCAGTAAAAGCCAATCAAGTCAAACAAGGCATTTAATGACCAGTCATTTTCAGCCTTATGTCTGAGTCTTAAAACTACAGCTGGTAAGAGCCGAGGGACAGGATTGGGCATTCAGAAGCTGCTGGATACATGACCCACAGATGCAGTCACATAAAAATCACTGGACAAAAGAATACAGGAGAATGTGGCACAGGTTAGCATGTTGGCGGACTGGGTAGACTGGTTCTATGGTGTTTCCTGAGGCACAGTGTAGTCTCATGCAGCAAAACACCATAATAATTGGGTGATTTAGATGGCTGCAACTGTGTTTCACTTCTGATAAGTGGACTACTGGAGGATCCTTGTCTTTGGCTGATGGTACTGAACTTCTTGGGCTAGAGTCCAATTACTGTAATAATATTCACACAGCTTTATTCAGTCCATCCATCAGTGCATTGGAGATTAAACCTCACGCATGCTTGTTGAGTGAATGGGGGAAAAAGACCGAGCGATTTAAGAATGTGAAGAGAAGGTCCTTAAAAGGTAAAGATGAGGGTGTATCATTGGATCCTTAAATCCTTCCAATGCAGACCACATGTCTGAAATCGAGATTTAGCATAAAGTAAAAGAAATGTCCTCTAAAGTTCAGTTATGCAAGTAAATCTTCTGACTCCTCCTTCGACCTACATTTATGGTGCAGAGCAAGAATGTTTTTAGGTGTAGCATATAATTGGGGTCCAGTGTGTGTCTGTGTCTCTCTGTGTGTGTGTGTGTGTGTGTGTGTGTGTGTGTGTGTGTGTGTGTGTGTGTGTGTGTATGTGTGTGTGTGTGTGTGTGTGTGTGTGTGCGCGCACACATGTGTGTATGCACACAAATGTTTACCCAGTTGAAATGAAGAACTGGCTATACTGTAGCTCAATACCAACATACTGTAGCTGCACACTAAACTAGTGACTATGAGTTCAGTATGGCAGGCAGGGAATAATTTGAGTGGGGATAACAACAGAATATGATATGCATCTCCCTGGCTAATTGACTATAAGGTCAAATGTAAGAGAACCCATTAATTTACCTGCTCATGATCTTCATGGGTGGATCCATATACCTACATATATCCTCAACTATACATTGCTGTGAATATGAGGATGACGGTGTTGAGTACCTGTCGTCCTCGTTTTCCTGGGAACCCTGGTAAGCCGGTCAGTCCTGGGGCACCATCCTGTCCGGGGTATCCCTCCATTCCTCTGGGTCCAGGTAAACCATTTGGCCCCTGGGAAATTTGCACAGTGACCACAATGTCACTCTTGTCTTTGTGGTGACAAAAATGACCAGATTCATAGCCAGGGCTCTCATACTTCAAGCCAAATATCAGTCAGCCTAGGGAAGATTTCAGGTAGCACTATTCTTTTATGATCATACCAGCTTCCTCTCAAATTCCCACTCTAGATATTGTACATCTGCAATAAAGAGATGCATTTCTGACCAGACCTGGGCCAAATAATATTTGTCAGTACTTTTTGTTTTTACTTATTAAATTGTCAGATGGGTGCGGTTTGACAAGTAGGACAATACAATACGTAACAAAATGTTAAGACAATTACAGGAAGGTCAATTTAGTACATTTTTACTGTGATGGACAATGTACCTAACACTGAATAACATCTGGCTTATCCTGATGCACCCCATCCATCTGGGATTCCAAGCAGGAATAAAACAGTGCGAATTAAGTCCAAGTACTATTTGAGGCAGGTCTGCTCCTGACCGACACTGACAGATAGGCTTCTTGCAGTAGCTATTTGTTGTAAAAATGCAGGTGAGTGAGATTTTCTTTACGCTTGTAGACAGATCTGGCCACAATACCAACTGAATACTTTTTGAACACTTGATGAAAAATGATGAGTGCTTGATTCATCGTTTCTTTAAAGTGTCAAATTCACTTTTGAGGCTTTTTACATGTCTTGTGGAAAATAAATTAAGCTAGTTCAAACATATGAAACCATATTCAAATCTATGCTTGCCAGGTCTGTTGGTAGTGTGCAGAAGGTGTGTAGGCTGAAAATGAAACTGTAAGATTCCCTGCTGTAACAAACTATCAAATTTGATGAGTTTGAGTTACTACTTCAGTTCAACTTGCTCTGGAAACTCCATCAGTTGACATGTTCTTAAAGATCTTACATTTTTAGATTTTAGCTACATCTTGGTGCATTGTGCAAAAACAACACTTTGGTGATGCTAACAGCACTCAGCTGTGCCCCGCACTGAGCTGCATCACTGTCACACACCTAATCACAGTACAAAGTGCCCTCTATTCTATTGCTGCTATAGTTTCTCTCCGAGCTGTGTGTGTTGGGTTGAGGTGATGTGATGTGATGTGATGTGATGTGATGTGATGTGATACTCACTTCAACGCCAGGTGTTCCACTCAGCCCCCTTGCTCCTTTCTTTCCCATTGAGCCCTGGGTAAACACACACGCGAAGTAAAACATACACAGGTATAATTCACAAAAACACACAAGGTTACATATCTCAGGCCCCCCAATGCGGAGCGGAACGTTTGGAGAGACCATGCCTAATATGAGTCTTATGAAGAACACCAATTGAAGGCTCTTCTTACATTTTACACAGTACAGACACTGTCAAAGAAATACACACAAATGTATATTGTATATTTAACACCTCAAAATGTTGTTGGGTTGAAACACAATAAGGTGTTATGGAAATATATTGCGTGACACGAAGGCATGGAACCTCCACCGAGTGCATTATGTTTTCAATAACAGCACATGTATATTATCCTGCTTATAGCATGGCCACTTGCCACAAATCAGAGTTATTCTTTCACTTGTTTTCTCACAGAAAAAATATGTTTAGCAGTCAATCAGAAGTAAGCATTCACTCAGGCCCTGATATAAGTTATGTATGTACATTCCTATTCCCCAAAGCACCATGTACACTCTGATACAGTATATCTTCCTAGGAATGCTTTAATCTACAACAGACAAAGAACCCAACAGTTCCCACTGCTTCCTGGCAGAGTGTTCAATAAGTTAGTGATGTTTCTAAACAGATGGCTCTGTATGTTACACATGGAGACATTGCTCATGCTCAGTGTATACTCTGAGCCAAGCCAAATCAATTAATCGAAATACTTCCATAGTATTTGCACAATGTATCTGTCCTCTGGTCGGTCGTGCAAACAGGCTGTTTCACATGTTGCAGTAAGTCAGTGGTATCTGATCAAGGAACCCCAAGTTGTTTCAGGGTAAAGGAAGGTTATGTAATAAGAAAGCCTATGACCAGGTGCGGACTCAAAAGGTATCAAAAACTAGCTGTAGCTGAAAAGTACTCGGCAGCTGAGAGAGCAAAACTGTTCAGTTCAGGACAGCCTCTTTTTTCCAAAAGATACCTGCACTGATGCCAGCTTTCCAGATTCCACGGTGAAGCTGCACGCTATGATGAATTTGCAGATCAAAGTACAAAAGCACAGAGACAACTAAAGGAGGTGGAATGTCACATTCTGGGTGGTCATGAAAACATGCTGTAGTTCCCTACTTGCTTTCCACCTACCACCTGGTTTCAGTCTGATGTTATGAGGTAAGCCGTATTATGTTGTCCTCCTTTCATGATATTCCATTATGGTTAAGCAGAAAAAAAACATCAAGCACAGCGAATAGGCCCAAATGCTAAATAGTCAAAAATCTCTGTACTGGCATGTTCATCTGGTGACTGGAATTAAAGAAAAATGTTGCTTTGGCCAAACGGATTTACAGTTTGACACGCTCGCTCTGGGGATTCACACATAATGAGGCGTAGACTCACCGGAGTTCCCATCTCTCCCTTTGGGCCCGGTTCTCCAGGGAGCCCTGGTGTTCCCTGAACAACACAAGAACAAAGACATTCAAACGCAAGCACACACACACACAAACGCACACAGAAACACATTCAATAATACTCAGATCGATAACAGATCCATATTGTGATGAATGGGGGAAATAGTACCATTACAAGTCATTACATTTTCAGGAAAACATCCTTATTCTCTGATGACACATTTCTCAAATTATACAATGGGTTTTGAATGGGCTTCACTGACCCTATAGGGTCAAGAAACTTAACTCAGCACCCAAAGGACTACCTAAAGGACACCTAAAACTTTTAATTAAAGTGTGAAAAAACCCCCGAAAAGCCTCAAAATTGGAGTTACAAGGTATTTTGTATCAGTAGTGATATAGGACAGGAGAGTTGTATTGACTTACGGGCAGGCCTTGCTGTCCCACAGCTCCGCGAAGTCCAGTGATGCCAATATGGCCCTGAAACAGGACAAATATAAAATTCTCAAGTAAGACTATGATGTCTTTTGCATAGCTCCAAATCTGTGAGGTGCTGATCAAATGCTGAAAGAAACCCAACAACATTCAACAAGGAATAAATGTTTGCCGCACAATCAGATCAGATGTTTTTATTCATAATTTATGCAAGTGAAAACACAAAAGCGAACGACGCATTTCACATCGCTGCTTCTTCATTATACCTACAGCATATTCTGTATATGTAGTGGCCAGTCTGCAGTTCAGATGGAGGATAGATGAACTTCTATGATGGCTAACACTGTACAGTTCCATGAAGAACTATTAGGAAAAGAGGATTGTGGCGGTACCCAGGATAATGTTCTGGGGATACTTATAGTACTTAAAGCACTACTATGATATAAAGCTAATTTGTAAAAGTTTAGACAAAGATTTAATGAGTGCACAGTGTTCTTCTATCCTTTGCCAATGGAACAACAATATGCCAACAAAGATGAAAGTCTTGGTTCCTACTGTAGCTTTGCAAGACAGTGGTCAACAAATGGGCCATGAACAGCTTATGTGAATTCTGTGCCAGTGTCACTTCCTCATAAAGGGAACAGCCTGCTCATACTCAGCTAGAGGTAAGAGCACTGCAGCATGACTAAAGTATCAAAATAATATACAGTCATTTCCAGACCAAGCTTCTAGGTATGTATTCTATTAAGAAGGGCCGGAGGTGGCTTTGACTAACCGGGATCTATAAATTCAACACCCGGCAGGGGAGGAGAGCCAAGTGTGACCTGTTAGAGGCCTTTAGTAGAACCC
Source organism: Rondeletia loricata (assembly GCA_900302605.1). Classification (NCBI taxonomy): domain Eukaryota; kingdom Metazoa; phylum Chordata; class Actinopteri; order Beryciformes; family Rondeletiidae; genus Rondeletia; species Rondeletia loricata. Next base: position 21,668 of record OMLI01050806.1, read on the forward strand.
TAGGGAATGTTGAAACAACTGCCAAAATAAAGATTAGCTTCAATGACTTTGAGCCTTGGTTTGGGCCTGAATATGGATCAAGGCTTATCTTTAGTGGGTCTCCACATGAGTGTACTTACAACAGTAACATGTTTTCATCAGAAAGCATTCAAGTACCCCTGCTTTGAACAGTCATTTCGCATCGGAGAAGGATGCTTATGAAGTAACTGTGCTCTTTCCTTGAGGGTGGATATGGGTGAGGTCTCAACAGGGTGCCATTCTGGATAGTCCTGCAGAGCTGTTCTGCCATCTACAACTTACATCTCTTGAAGGCTAGCACAACGGACTTGATATCTGAACCTTAGAATGAACAAAAACGTTTGTGCATGTGTGTGTTTGTGAGTTGCATCGTGCATTCACACAGCAAGGAACATGATCAACAAGTCACTGGAAGTCCATTCATTTCCACAGAGCTGAGTGACCAGGGAAACACAGTCGCTGTGTGGACGGTCAACAAGCTGAGAACAGTTGGCCACGGCTGAACTTTTCACAGTTATTGGCTGTCAACAGCCAGTCACATTTCCATGCTTCCTTGTTTCCCTACTGATGTGATTTCAAAATGGACACAAAGTTGATTGCAACCATTCAAAGCTTCCTACTTTTATTTGAAAGACTACAGGAATAAACGTCTCAAAGATGATGCTTAGGGAACTGTTCCAACCATCGTTGGGGTTGATGGTAATCTCTGAGGTAATTAAATTTTTTCGATTACTTGCTAGCTAGCTATGTTAACTCATCAAAATGATGTAACGCTATGAAAGGCAACACCAAAGCAGCAAAAAATACATGATTTGCCTGTTCAAAACTTCATAGCTGCATGAGACCACTACACAGCCTCTCACACCGCTCGCAGTCGGTCACAACAGAGTGAACCATCAACCAAGTTGCTCGCAGTGGGAATGAGAGTGTGTGCATACTTTTTGTGTGTTAAGCATCCGGTGCCTTCAAGGCATGCAATGACAAAAACGTCAGATTTCCCCCAGCCTTATCCCTAGGAATTTGGTAATCCTGTGTGCTCCCTCCCTCCTCTCCCACATGTGTGGTCTCCTCTTATCTCAGCAGAGCAACACTTCAATAGAGCACCAAAAGAGCCGAAAAATGTAGGAAACAACAGAGCAGACAAGCACTGTGTGATACGTTTGATGTTGGTTTAGTGGTTTTGTCCTGTACCTGATATCCCTCATCTCCAGGCTCTCCACGCTCTCCTCGCTCGCCCGGGGGACCCTGTGCAGACACACACACACACACACACGCACACACAAACAAACACACAAACATACATAGATGGACACACATACATGCATGCATTCACACCCACAAAGTACCAGATGAGCTGGGCAGCCACTTTAAGACAGGCAGGGTAACACACGTGAAACGCCTCCTATAGAAGTGACCTAGGAGTCTGAATCCTATTGGAGTCTAATGGAAAGGCGTAATTCCACCTTGACCCTTATTTCCAGGCAATCTCAGCCAGGGCTGCAATGAGACAGAGGGTGCCATTGTATTGCTCATGCTATGTGCCAACTTGATAATCCAATACTACTCTCTTTTGTACTGTAGGCTGCTCTCTATACCACTGTGGAAGCCCAGTATCCTTGATTGTTGATGCTATGCACGCCCCTCTCAGTGTACCAATCCAGTGCAGGGGAATGTGTCTCCAAAGCACGTAAGAGTGAAGGCACAATATAACTGTAAGCTTTCCCAAGCTGCTAAGACTCTTTGATATACCCTGATCCTCTTTTAATATTAGTCTAATAAGGGCTTTGTTTTCCTGGCCAAAACAGGAATATGCAGAATCCCTGAGGTAACTTAGGGTGACTAATGGCACTCACTGGCCCTCTTGCCCCCTGTCAAATGCAATAATATTGTGTATAAATTCACAATAATGAGGCCTATTATATAAGAGTTGTGATCCAGCTATAACCATACAAATTATTTGTTCATCACAGTGATTCAGGCTTCATATAAAACAGAGCAGGTTGCTATGAGACTTCTGTTTTAGTGCGGAACAAAATCTAATCAGATTTTTAACCCCACAGTGTGCAACCCAAATTGGATATTTTTTTCATGTTCAGCCTGCAATGAAAGGGTAAGATCTGAGCCGCACGGGTTTAAAATCAGGGTCCGTATACATAAAGCTTCTAAGAACAGGAATACGGATCCATTACTGTGAGTCAGGTCACACTGGAAATACATTTATGAAGGTAACTTAGATCAGGAGTTCGATTCAAAGGTGCTTTCTGCATACAGGCCTTGCTTGTTTTTTAGTTCCAGTGTCAATCCGGTCTTTAACAGGCCTAAAACAAAAACAGAGTGAAGAGTGTAGGGGAGCAGAAAGGAGAGTTTAAAGGAAAGCAAGACCTACTGGTTCACCTAAGGGCCCGGCTGGTCCTGGGGTCTTATTGTCCTCTCCTGGGTAACCCTGGAATCGACCACACACACACACACACACACACACACACACACACGCTTCTAAGCATTTTCCAGAACCCTATCAAATCAAGATATTGAAATAAGTGCCTCTCAAACACTAGTGCAGGTATATATTCAGAGGACTGAAATAACACGGTATTGTGTATGCAGGGGGGAAAAACACATTCCAGGGCTCACATTACCTTTTCACCTTTAGGCCCCGGTGGTCCAATGGGCCCCGTCTTGCCAGGGTGACCCTAAAAAAAAAAGAGAACTCTGATTATTTTACCTAACCAAACCACCATACAGTACTTCTACTGGCCACAGCATGTTCCTCAGAGAGACACGACTTCTACTGCGAAGGTTGCCAGCATAGTATTAATCAGAGTGTATAACCACAATCCCTTGCAAGGGAAGAGCTCTTACAATCTGTCACTCGGGGCTCTGGGTTTTGGCGAGGCCATAGAAATCGCTCAACAACCTGCGCGGAGTGCGAGCCAGTTTAAGAGCGCAACTTAAACCCAGTGATGCTGGCACTGAGCTGGCTGTGGAACGGCCCGGGGAGATTGGCTTCTTTTCTCCTCTCGTATCTGGCTAGGTCTTTGTTGTAGTATTGAGAGGCCACGCGAATGGGTTCAGTTGTTTCGTTTGATGTTGTGACTAAAGAGAATCAACAGGTAGCAGGCATACCTGGCTTATTAGAGGGGGAAAGACAACACGCATTCTTTCTCTCCGAATCGAGGTTCAAAGCCAACGCAAAAATGTTCAGAATGAGGCAGGGGAGGCAAATCGGCTTAGGGAGACTGAAATGACACGCTCTGAGTGAAATACCACCTGATTTTTCATGATCAGAGGTCAAAAATCGTGAAATTAACTACGCCTACAGGCAGTTTTTGAAGCGCTGTATGTATTTAACTTAAGACCTGAGGAATTTAGCACAGTGGGATGTGTAAGGACAAAACAGAGACCTTCACAGAACCTTTGGGTTTTACTCAACTATCTGGTAGGAAGACACGTTCTCACTGGAAACAGCCCATATTGTGCATGTGGGTATATGTATGTTCGTGTATGTGCGCTTGTGTGCATTCGTGTGTGTGTGTATTCGTCAGTATGTGTATGCAGGTGTGTATATGTGTGCAAATGGCTGTCATAAAACCACAGGTAGGATTAACTCACTGTGTATCCCAGCAATCCCGGTTGTCCTTCTGGCCCCATAAAACCAGGCCGACCCTGGAAATGATGCAGAAAACAGACACAAAACAACACTGTGGATCAGTCTTAGTGCTGTTTGTTTTGCTTTTCTACTCTGGTTCAGCTAAATATAACACTGGTGTCAAATAGACACTCATGCAGTCTAAATCTTGGGGCCGGAGTTGTTTTATGACAGGGGGATATAAATCTTTTCTTCCCCAGCTATCACAACATGGTCTGAGCACTTCTGCGGAGAAAAGAGCGGCCTTTCTCTGTATAGAGGAAAAGAACGGATGCCCTCCTCCTGGCCTTCCTGTGTGTCTTTGTTCTCTCATTCTCAGCCCTGGAAAAGGTCATCTGAAGCTCTGAAGTTAGGTTTTACCACTCAAGACAAAATCTGCTATAGCCTGTCTTCACAACACCTGATTAGAAACATGCTAATTGGAATTTACAAGAAAGGGAGATTAGTTTAAGCACTAATTCTGTAATTACAGAGATATAGTAAAAGATCACCTCTGAATCGCCCTAAGCCAGTAATCCAACTGAGGCATGTTACAGTAGGGTTTTTTAAAAACAAGGAGTGGTAATGTACAGTGTGCCACTTCCCCTTTGGACAGTTGTTTAGAAGACTGAAAGTTTGGGGTTATCAATTAGAAAGTTTAAAGATACAGTACATAGTACATAGAGCTGGCTGTAACAAAAGGCAGATTTATTACAATATTGTGTGGCTTGATAGTATTTGCAATTTGGCAAGACTGAAAATGTCATGTTTTGATATGAGTTAAGATGCACTTGCCCTATATTGCACTTACTGTATTAATGATGTTCTATGAGCACCATATACATTAAAGAATTACCTCCTGTATATACACAATATGATTTCTGGCAAATTGATTTACTGATAATAAAATGCAACATCTAATTTCCCCATCACAACATAGGGTGCACCCTAAAGGCACAGCCTACAAAATAGATGCATGATAGCCTATTGGAGAGGATGTCTACTAACTAAACAACATGAAAAAATACTGCCATCTTGGCTAAGAGTAAATATGAAACTGGTATCACTGGAATTAATGTGGGAAAAGAGCACCTGAGATGATTTTTGACCCAGCTTCTGACGGAAATATATAATCGACTTCCTACGTTTTTACTCCTAACCAACATGGCGGCTGTTTTCTAATACCCATAGAACCTTTCCCCCCCATTACAGCAGTGTCAGTCTAACTATGTGACAAGACCGAGTGAGGTGAAAGAGAGGAAGAGTGGGAACTGACTGGTGGGCCTCGGGTTCCCCTGGCACCTTTTAGACCCGTCTCGCCTGGCTGACCAATGTCTCCTGCTGACCCAATGTCACCAGCAAGGCCTGGAAGGCCTCTCTCTCCCTGGAAAGAGACAGAGGGTCAGGGGGGATGAGAAACAGCAATAGTGAGAAATGGTGAGTAGGGAGACCATCCTTCAAGCGGAAGGTCTGGGTTCAAGCCCCTCCATGACAGCAAGCATCCACCCTGTTGAAGTGTCCTTGAGCAAGAAACTGAATCCCTACCAGCTCCAGGGCTGCTGATCTACAGCTCACCCTGACCTCTGACCTCCCTTAGAAGGGGGGCAAGCGAAATGAGTATTTCGCTAAATTTCACACACACAAAAATCACAGAGGGAAAAGGGTTTTCAAAGTAGTCTTAAAAATAGTCTTTACAAAATATTGACTGTAGATAATAATACAGTAAACCCAGCATTAACAGGCGAACAGTTTATATATTTAAACATGAAAGCAAAAGAACAAAGAGAAAGCAGGGCTGACACAAACTGAACTAGCTTTCTACATTGCTGGTTCCAGTGACAGTGAACTTGAGTCAGCCTTCTAACAGTTGACCCGGATGAAAAGAGACAACCTAGTGGTTCTCTGGAACCACATGAATGCTACAGGGCTTTGGATTGTGTCTCTTGTGTCTCCTTCCTGTCGTTTCATTGCGGAAAAAAACGCTGGTGAACTACTTACCTTCTTGCCTTGCCGTCCTCGGTTCCCTGGCAGCCCTTGTTTTCCTTCTGGCCCCTGTAACATAAGACACAGGACAACTTTTTGGGCAACTGTAAAGGTCAACCATGCCCAAGGAGTTGCCTCAGCAACATCTTGTTGACAGGAAACATTTAAGCGCTGTGTCTCACTTCGCCTGTTGTTCAGAGCGTTGTCCATCTTCATTGCTCCTTGTGATCACAATCTGAGAGTCCTGATACTTGGGCACCTTTTTCAGACAATATCAATGGCCAATTGTATCAGCACATATTAACTGCTTGTAGTCAACAATGTCATCCATTTATTTGATCCGATTTGCCAATTTGCATTTCTGTGAATGGCAGTACTGCTTTCCCACAGTGCCTTGTAATGGTACCAGTGTGTTATGGCCTTAAGCTCTCATCCTCCCATCCTCCCTGACCCCAGTGACCTTGCTGCCCCTCAACACCCAGGACTAGATTTGGATCTCTGCCTCAAAAACAAACAAGCACTAAGAGGAGACTTTGACTGACAGCTATCAAACCATGATCCATGATCTATGGCGCAGTGCCCATTAGCGCCGTCTCTGTCTCTCTGTTGAGTGCCCCAATGGCCACGAGACTTTGTTGAAGAGAAGACTGACCCCTACTGGGACACATGGGCATTATCTCCCTAAAAGTACTGCTTTTGCATAATCTGTTCAGTTGCAGCTATGTAAAATGCTCAAGGTGTGATGGATTTCCCTGTTCCTCTGAGGAAAGTAGGCTGGTGATCCATCAGTGCCTTGACAGCGCTCACATAAATAACCACTGTCAGAAACCCGTACAACCAGTTCTGCAGCAAACTGAACCTGCCTGACCCTCTACCCGCTTTGTGTATCTTATCTGAGCCTTCCAGACTGTCAATATAAATAACAATTTGTTTTTAATTGTCCTCTGTTTAAATGAAGGTTATTGCATTGAATTGGCGTGTCTGGTTTAGAAAAAGGTTGAAAAAATCTATAAATAAAAAATAAACGTACACGAAAGCCCTGTTTCCCTGGCCCTCCGGGTGGTCCTGGGGACCCGGGGTCTCCTTCTATCCCTCTGTCCCCTGGCTCTCCCATGGGCCCATGATCGCCAGGCTCACCCTGAGAGAGAGAGAGAGAGAGAAAGAGAGAGAGAGAGAGAGAGAGAGAGACATACATGTACTGTGTGACTCATATGATGCTATCCTGACACTTTTTTCTCTCCACAGTCTTCACTATACAATCTGATAAACTATAGCAAGGCTTACTAAACATTTTTACCCTGGGAGCCAGGCTACTGAAAGCTTTTAACTACCCACAACTCATTTTGGTTGCTGAACAAAAGAGATGCAAAAGAAAAAGAGTTTCAGTGTTTACCTTGGGTCCATCTTTCCCTTGAGGGCCGTCTTCACCAGGGGGCCCAGGAGGACCCTACAAACACAACAGCAGTTAGGACAAAACCTTTCTACTCTTGGTACAAGTGTGTAATCAACCCAACCCTGATACTGCTCCTCTATCGACACAGTGTCCGCTTTTCTGTATTCGAGGAATCGCTCATTTTCTTGATTTGACTTTTTACAATGCGTTTTGAATGGATTCACTTGCTCCAGGGGTGATACAAAGGATGGTCTGTCACTTGCAGTAGGCAAATGCACAAATGGAATGAATGGAGATACATTATGGTTCCTAGATGTTCCTATTATAGAAGCAGTGTGTGCAAAGGCCAGAGCCGTAGTGAATGATCATGTAAGATAGAAGTGTTACGAAATAAAATAAGAGCTAAGGAGATATGTCAAAGGATTTGTATTTCTTCGAGACAAGAGCATATTAGAATGAGCAGAGGAGGAAGCTACCGATTACAAAGTAAGATTCAGGGGGGGAAAGTGAGGTACTTCGTAAAGAGATGAGTTTCAGCTTATAATGGAAGACAGGGAGTGAGTCTGTAGATCTGTTGACTGAACAATCTTGTCCGAGAACGTCGATCTGAACGGGAATGCTCGCTCTGTCTGTTCTAATTCTGTGGACGGGACAGAAAGACTCAAGGCTCAAGCGGCGCTGGATGTTATTGATATAGTCCATCAGACGAAAACAATCCCATCGCTCCGCTTTCTCCGGGCCGGGGGGATTACACATCCTCGTCAAAATGAGGGCCGAGTAAATATACGGCTGGCTTGGATTCGCCCAAACACAAGCAAGAAGGGGATTAGTGGGCTGTTTGGAGCCACTCACTCTCATTCCCTGCTGTCCCTCCTCGCCTTCAGCTCCTGGAGGCCCGACATCACCCTGCAGGGACGCACAACACAACACAGGGCTGCTCAGGAGGTCAAAGCACACACACACACACACACACACACACACACACACACACACACACACACACACACACACACACGCCACTAGAACTTGAACCTGAAGCAGCGTTAGACATTGATCAGTTGTTTTCTCACCCAAGGCTACAGTCATGTCTAGGTACAAATTTACTGAGCAAGTTCATGGCTTTTCACTCCAAAGGAGGGTGGTGGGAGGGAAACAGATGTTTTCTGAGGTGGAGGGAGAGGGGAATGGTGGTGATGGTAGAGAGTTGCACTGACCTTTAACCCCGGCTCTCCGATGGCACCCAGCTCCCCCTCTGCACCAGGTTCACCCTGAGAAGGTGAGACAGAGGAACAGGGGTGCGTTTGTATCAATTCTTAAATTGTACTGTATAAACATTAATATAAAAGGTAAATTAATAGAATCTGTAAAATACTTCATGTCCTTGCTCTCCATCAGGTCCTGCGTCTCCAGGAGGTCCTTTGGGTCCCTACAAGAGAAACAACCAGCGGATGATGCCTGAGGTCACTAGGAGAGTGATAACGTATCTTTTTATTTAATTCAAACCAGGGAGTGAAATGCCAATACAGACATGATACATAACTCTAGCATATCATGGGAACACAGGTACAGTAAAACGTAAATCTCTAGAGAAAGAATACAATGGTGAGGTGTGAAAAGCCAGGAGTAATACTGAAGCCAAAAGCAAGATGAGACCCATAACACCCGTTCTACACCGGGCGCGTCACGTCAGCAGCACGTCAGCAACATGCGCGAGTCCTGCGTTTGTGTCTACACTGTTTCGTTTTAGTTATGTTTTAGCCGCGCGTGAAATCAAGCACAAAGCCTCGAAATACACAAGCAGAAATGGAAATACATCATTGATATGAGTAATTATGCATAGTTTATAATTTTTTTAAATCAAATATTGAAATATGTAGGCTATATATGATCAACACATAAGTCATTGAATACTTAATTAAAGCAGCAACAACAGTTCTCTCACATAGAGCATAGACCATTCATAAAAGTGAATATTTATTTTACTTAGGGAATCGCTATTTCAGTGAATTTTTTATAGCCTAGTTAGCTCTTATAGCCTAAATAAAGTTAAAATAGACAGAAAAATATCATAGGGATGTTTAGGACTACTCATCAGTCCGTGATGAATATTTATAATTGAAACCAAAAGGAATATGGAAAGAAACCATTTTCCAGAAGTTGACGATCATTCTCAGCTATTGTCTGGACTAGAGGCTTCAGCCAAGCAAAGACGCCAACAGACCGCACAGCTTTACAGCTGATGTCTGCATCCACAGCAAGTCTAATAACCTAATGTAGCCTACATAGTGGAAAAATGCCATACTTAAAATCTTTGGAATAAAAGCAACACAACCAAATCTGTGTCTGTGTAGGCCTATTTATTTCTAAAATACAACAATATATACGGGGGAAATGGAGGCATAGCCATCACTTTATTATATAAAATATTACAGGCACATCCCAAAATCACTTGAGT
>OMLI01050808.1:0-10356 GCA_900302605.1 Rondeletia loricata
GTTGTTGCAATTGATACACTTCTTCAAAAGAGAATTATGTAATATCATTGGAGAAAAAATAATTTTACTGTCAATGTGTGAATGAAATCACTCATTTTCTGACTGCATGTCGACCAAAAAGTGTAACTTTCTGCATGTTTCATTGGTCTCTTTGCGATTGAAATATTAGTTGCTGAAAAACAGTGGTGTGGAGGCAGATAGAAAGTTCAATTGAGTGTTTCACTGTATATTGGTATATAAATGAATGTATCACAAGTGCAATCTTTGAATAAAACAAATTTCTTCAAATGTGGTTTTGCTCCCAAATGTATGAGGTTAATGTATAAACACCAACATCAATGACACTAACTATTGGCTAAATAACCTCTGAATTGAAACAGTTTCATCACACAATTTACAACAGAATCACTAATCATGATAATGAACTTAAGTAGTAATGATTGAATACCCTCATATTGGGAATTATTACTTTTCTCAGTGATTATGATTGTACAATTGTCATAAGCACATTTTTATAATTTTCACAATACAAAGTACACATATCTTAAGTCAACATATTGCGGCAACATTATATGCAGAATAAAAGATTTACATCCAAAAGACTGCACTAATGGTAAAGATTCGTCTCATACACAGATCAAGGTGGTTGACACTTAGATCAATTTAGATTGCTATTTCCATGCATCCTAAACAAGACGACCTCCAGCTATTAGTCCTTAAAGAGAAAGATTGTACTGTAAACTATAGGGCCAATGGCCATACATCACACTATTCAACCCGTCACTTATATATATCAGTCAAAGCTATGCTAAGGATGTTAGCAACCAGAAAAAGGATTGTTGGTTGCCATGGCTTCATATTGTCTGAGGTGCATAAAAGAAAAAAGCATTCACAGTTCAAAATGATTCAGCGGACAATTACTAGATGGTTAGTTTGAAAAACATTCAAGGAGAAGAGCTAAAGATGATGCTTACATATTACCTCCATTTTTCTAAACATGGAAGCCATTTATCTGTCTCTCTCATTGTCTGTGCAGTGATCACATGAACAGGTCACAGGAAATGTGTGAAAAAGTTATCAAAAAAACCCAAACAACCATCTGCTTTTACGTTTTTTTGTCTGAGAGGGCAATTTGTTTCTCATCCTTTATAGATAAAGAGACAAAGTAACATTGACTTAAATTGAATGAATGCACTGTATCGCTGTCATTTAGATCAGATGTAGATGTCATGTGATTTTACAGTGCATCCATTTCCCCCCCCTGTTGTTGCCTGTGATCAGTTGAGAGTGAAGTGACTGCTAGCCTTGAGACTCTTCTGCTACTCAGTGGTATGGGCTCTGGAGCAGCAATGTGGCTGCTGCATGTTCTGCAACAGTAAGCGTAAGGGGTTTCGTCTGCGTCGGCTCACCTTCCCATCCCGCTCTCCTCTCTTCCCTGCCCGTCCCATACCCGAACACCCTTGGGCTGAGTCTGAGGCGAGGGGGATGGCTGAGGGATTGAGTGGAGGAGGGGGAGGCAAAGAGGGCTGCTTCCTGTGTTTCTTCACCTGTTTCTCCAGGTGTTTCTGGATGGCTGAGCCCAGCACGGTCACTTCCACCACCGCCCCATACACCTCCCATGTCATCCCTTTCTCATCCCAGCTCACCTCCTGCACTGGCTCCTCACATTTCTCCTCACATCTCTCCTTGCAAATGTCTTCTTCCTTTTTCTCTGCTGCAGCCTCATCAGCCTTTTTCTCTTCGATTAATTTATCTTCCTCTATTAATACCTCCTCTTTGTCCTCAGCTCTCTCTGTAGTCATGGACTCCTTTTTGCCTTTGTCTTCTTCCACCTCCGATGTCTTATTCTCCTCTATTCTCTCTTCCTTCCTGAGCTCTGGAAAGGCCGTTGTGGCGGTGGTGGTGGTGGGCGTTTTTGGGGTCATGGGTGCTGTAGCAACAGAGCGAAACTCTACCTGCTGACCCACCTGCAGCTCAGCATCTTTGGTCTCTGCTCCCACAGCCCCAGACCTCCCAAAGGAGTTTGGGAAGTAGAAGGCATGGTCCCCCTCAGGAGGGGTCATGGGGCTGGTAGCCACCGAGTGACACTGGACCACCTCCAGGCTAACCTGGGTGCGGATGTGGTGCTGCCCAAAAGGAGCTGGGGAGTATGGGACAGAGGGGTCTGGAGTAGATGACACAGGCAGCCTTACATTCTTGTTCTCTGCTTCTTTCTCTATGCCCTGATCCACGTCTTTGTCCATAGACCTTTCCCCCTGAATTTCAGCGCCTCCGTCTGTTGGGGAAAGATCACTGGGGAACTTCTTAGGAGTTGATTGGGTTGAGATTGTCGCTTCATTCTGTACAGCTGATGGGCTCACTGTTGATGTTTTATCAGCTTCAGGTTGTTGTGTCAGAGGGACGACGTCAGTCTGGGTACAGTCCTTTACATGTATAGAGTCTGGATGAGCTGGTTCTTTGGATATTGGGTCCCCATCCCTCTCTTCAACATAGCTGGTATGGAGCTTTGGCTGATAGTCCTCTTGAGTTGTTGACTCTGGAGTGGTGTTTATCTGAGGTCCCTCAGGGGTAGAGCTACTGTCTGAGCTGCCTGGATACTCCCTGTCGTCTGTCATCTCACAAGGCTGGCGGTCCTCTGTGAGACCTCTCATCTCATCCTTAAGACTCGCCATTCTCTCACTGCATAAAAGTGTTGCAGGTACCTGCAGGGCATAGCACAACACTGACACTCTGTTTATTCCATTTTTAATGACTAACTATCAAAACAGCCCCAGCACGAATAGAGGTTAAACATCTGTTTTCATAATAAATAAAAAAACATGCTATTATATCTATCACACGCTATCATGATATCAGTGTCAAGTATCAAAACTCTTTCTTTAGCTGCTTCATACATTGACATGTCACGTCACTGCTGCCCCATAATAGATAAATTATTCACATGCTTATTTTGTATAGTTATTACAGTGTATATTGGACATTGTAAACTGGGATATTTACAATGGTTATATACTTGATCAAATTGCCTTTGAAATGTGAATTCTTAGATTCTTAGAATAGCTTAGCGTTTGATTGTATCATTTGGCTCTTTGCTCTAAAAATATTACTACGTAGTCCACATTCCAGTTCTGTGGTAATCCATAATCATATGAAACCATAAGCATGCATAGGAATTCAGCGTAGTTCTCAAATCTTAACTGTGAAAACAAACAGGATAAAACAAATTGTAGGAAATTAAGAATCACAGACATACCTCAACAGTCCAAGTCAGACTGAAGTCTCTCCATTACCCACTCTCAGATTTAGGTCCAACGTTGTAAATCTCACTGATCATCAAGCCACACAGCTGTCCGTATATCTCCCTTGTTTATTGATACTGATTGCAGTGGCTACAGGTTTGTCTCTAGAAGAATCTATCTTAGGCAATCCTCGCTCTTTAGCTGTGGCTGTGTCTATTGAAAAGCTTCAGATTTCCAGTTTCCCTGGAAACCACGGTGGGGTTCTGGCAGTGAGTGGTAATGTAATGACAAAATCTCTGTTCAGCTCTCCAATCATCGGTAAATCATAGTAATTAACTCCAGGTTCTCATAGCAACACAATGGCAACTGTATGCAGAGCGAGAAACCTGTGAATTCATGTACTGGCTTTACAGAAATAATTTAAGAAGAGGCATAAATGATGATGATGATAAAAGCGTTTGTCAGTACAGGTGCTTGGTGTGAGGGTTTTCTAGGGGGGAGTAAATTATGCAGAGGAGAGATTTCTTCCATTAATAGTCACTGTCTTTCAGTTAGACAGTGTCTTTGTGAGGGCCACATTAATTTGACCGGTCTCAGTACAAAGAAAACCAATGACAAATGTAAGACCAATTACTGACAAGCAGGAAAGAATATAAAAGGCACTCCCTCCACACCAAATTCAGTTTAATGTTTGTGGAGGCAGAACTCATTACAGGACCAGAAAAGTAGGTAAAACGCAGACTCAGGTCTTGGGGAGGAAATTCGTTAAATATTACTGCATTTTGTTTTTTATTGTGTTATATACTCAGTGTTCTGCTGAAAATGTTAAAGAACATGAACAACCACAGAGGTCACATGAGAGGACCACTGACTTAGCCTGGAGGAAGCAGATATGTTACTCCCACACAAACAAACACTTCAAACACCATATCTTCCATACCCTTTCCTGAATTAAGATTAAAAAATTCTTTTTTGAGAGAGTCTTACTAATTCTACTAGCCTGAAGTAATTGTGTGGGACGGAGACGTTTATTCCTCTCATTTTAAGAATCTTCCCTTTCTTCCTATACTGTAGCAGTGGGCTGCAGCTTGGCCAGAACACTGTGTACTGACAGCAGAATTCTCACCATTAATTCAAAGGCCTCCACCAATCCCTGGCCGCCACAGAGTTCTGTTGCCTAGCAACCCGTATGTGTGTGATGTAGGGAGGTGTGCTGATGAGGGCCAAGGTAAACAGCTCTGATCACATTCTCATCAACAGCCATCAGCCTGCCAAAGGGCCTCTTCTCTGCAATGTGCTGATGATAATGACCACGATGATTCATTGAAAAGCGCCCTCCGGAGCACTAAACAGGATGCAATGCTGTAATCGTGCTTTTTCATCTAATATGCAGTAATAGTAGATATAGTCTTCAGTAACAGTCATCTACATATGCATATGCATCTACATATACATATACATATATATGTAGAATATATATTCTGTATGTTGCATGATGTCAAATTTCATACACTTGAGAAACAAGTTAATATCTCTCTTTATTTCCCCAAATAGTCACATATAATGAAATCTAGCATAATTCAACAACTGAAAAACAAAAGTGGGAAATGGTGGGGGGGAAAGGAAAAACACCATTTAGGAAGTTTTACCTGTGGAATGTTTGCTTTGTGTATGTGTGGAAATATTCCTTTTCTTTCTTTCTTTCAGGTCTTCGGATGCCAACATACTTCCCCTCCAACATTGTTACTTGACTAAAACATATGGGTGATCAGACTAGTTGGCTCCGGTTTCAACTAGAATTGTTCAAATTCTAGGGATCATTTGGTTTCCATTTTCTGTCCAAACTCCTTGATGGTGTCTGTGGTCTTGTCCGCAGCTTTTCCTATGGTTGCTTGAGTCTGTCTGCTGGCTTCTTGAGCAGCTTCAAAGAGTCAGAGTGAAGCATAAGACAAATATTCAGGTAGACAAACAATAAATAATAACTACTGGGCTGAATGAAGGTCTAGACGGTTTGATAAAGACTGATGTTATCAACTCACACTTACACCTCTGGGTGTATCCCCAAAATGGACATATTGTGTTTTGGAAATGAGCTCTAAGAGACATTTTGCGGGGGGAAATAGCTGAGGTTCATCATTCTATAACTGTAAAATATAGAGGATTCAATCTCTAAAACTACTTTCAACCAAGTCTTGTCAACCAAGGCCTTAAGCCCTATTTCCCTTTAAATAGTATTGTAATTTCTTTACGTTTTTTACTATCATTTTTTTTCAAATGTCAAACATGCCATTTTGGCTCTCTACATCTTTCTCTGACTGCTTGTGTCTGCAATCTAGCTTTAGTACTTTGTTTACTTAAAATATTATATTAGTTCACTAGATAAATATACCCTGAGATTAAGCGTCAAAGACAGATCAGAGTGTGCACTGTACCTGTGTTGACTGTTTCTTTGGAGGACTCTGCCACCTGCTGCACAGCTTCCTGAGCTGCCTGGACTGAAAACACATCACAGGGATTTGTAGTCACTTACCTCAGCAGCCAAAAACCTCTTACCAAACTACTGCACTTAACCTTTTGCTTTTGAAGACTACCTCTCATAAAGTTACATACTTAGCATGCCTTTAACTACTGTGAACTAATTACGTCACACATGTATAAAAAAATTTATCATTTGAAATGTTGAAGAATCAATCTCCAAAGATAAAGTAAAGAAAAATGAACAATTACAATGGTATACATCATTTAAATATTGCTTGATATATCCCCATTTTTTTTTTTACCACCAACAAAGTCTAATTAATGTGAAAATGGAAGCTTCTTTGTTCAGTAGATCTTAATATTAGTCCTATTAGATTCTACCGCTCAGTGTAATCCTACAGCACCGTACCTGCAGTATCTGTGACTCCTTTAGCTGCTGAGTGGCTCGTGCCTTTCAGGCTCTCAAAGGACTTCTTGAATGAGGCCATGGCTTCTATCTTTGTCACCGTCCCCTGGCGTGTCCACACATCAGTCTGAGCAGACAGTGGCGGGGGTGGCTGTTTAATACCCCCTGTTTGGGCCTGACACTACCAAGCCTGCACGTTCCAACTGGATTACCCAAACAAAGCCCGCCCAAAGAGGCCTGATCAGACTGGCATCCCAACTATGGCAGCATCCTGCCAAAGGCCACCACAGCAGATTCTACACATCCTGTCATCACCACCAAGGCACAAACCCCCAGACAGAGCGAGTGAAAAGAGAAACAGGCAAGCACGATAGATAATAGATACTCATGTAGACCAATAGGTGGGAAAAAAACAACCCAGAATGGGATAGAGAAGTATCATCTGGGTGGTATAATGTGGGTCGCGCCCTCATTTAGTCAATGCCTCCTGCTAATGGTGATGTTAAATGTTATCGAAGAACACTAACAAGAGGTTTATTTTTTCTCACTTTTTTATTTATTTACAGAGGATTTGTTTGTCTGGCCTGACACATAATCCTTTATATTGACATGTCCTGCAATTTAA
Organism: Rondeletia loricata; assembly: GCA_900302605.1. NCBI lineage: Eukaryota > Metazoa > Chordata > Actinopteri > Beryciformes > Rondeletiidae > Rondeletia > Rondeletia loricata. The sequence goes on from OMLI01050808.1 coordinate 6,749, forward strand.
AGCACATACTGATATGACAATTATGATTTCAAGACATAATATATTGACTTTAACTTGTTAAAATCTTCAGTACACACAAACACACACGCACACACAAACATGTATACTGTGTCCATTTCTAACAGATAATTTACTGGAATGATTTCACAAGCAACTATAAAGATACAATGTATAAAACTCTTACTTCAAAAACATTAAATAAATAACTTGCTTTCAAAGTAAATGCAAAAGAGAAACCCACAAACAGGCATTGTAGACACGTAGAGGATATTATTGTAGTCATATCTGTTTGCAACCGGGCGTATTAATTTTTTCCACTCCCAATGTCTCATTGGAAGATGATGAACATCTATTGCACATTTCTAAATACAGACACACACAAGTACAAAGTCCTGGCTCTGGTCTCATTTCATTGGGAGGGAATCAAGGAAATGAGACCGAGAGGACGGTCCTACATCTCAATAAATACCTACACCCAACACATTACATTAATAACATGACATTTACAATATATAATAATAAAAGATTTGTCTTGAAGGAAGAACATTTTTCAGTAGGGAATGCTTTTTTTTTGTAGTTTTTTGCAACGGGGGTATAATTTTGACACTTTCATCATTTGTCCTTTTTATTGTTAGAAATATTATTGTGCTGCTGGTTGGATGGTGGCTTGGACTGATGCTTTTACGCTTCCGGTTCGTAGTCCTGGCTCTCCTGGGAAAAGAACAATAGATCTAAGAGACAGGAAGTTCACATCTGCAGCACAGAGAAGGCTCTGAGTCAAAGTCAGGGATTCAACAGTAGACTTTCACTGAAATGTAATCCACACATAATTCAACATAATTCAACTTAAGTAGAATATACCGGCAGAGGGCTTATGATAACACACGATAGTGATGATGTCACTCTAACAACTGTGCTCTTCTGCTGGGTCAGTGTCTCTCTCCGCTCTGCAGAGGGCAGCACAAGCTTTCACCAGCTTCAAGGACGAGTCGTGAGCACAGCATCCTTGTAACCCTGCACAAGCCTCCTCCACACACGTGATCATAAAACAGCCTCTGGTAATCGTCTGTGCAATGCTCTTAGGCTGTCTGGTATGGTCACAAAAACAAGTGTGATACTGGATGGGATGGATTTTTATCTCTCCACACCCTTCCAATGAAGGCTCGGTGTGGCAGAAAGAGAGTGTTCTCCCTGCAGTTGAGAACAGCAGTGAGACTCCATGTTTACAGCAATGCAGGGAGACCCTGACACTACCCAGAATGCATGTAGGCAGCGAGCGTCATCGCCACACCCATTCAGACAGCACATTGCTGGTGGAAGGATGGGGGAGGGGGAGAGATGCGGAGGAGTAAAGGAGAGAGATGGAGGAGGAGACATGGACGGAACAAGCTACTGCCTCAGAGAAATCCACTTTAATTTGCATCTCGAGGCATAGCTCCAATTATTAATTTTTTTGCGTTAACTGATTACAACATTAATCCATTGATGGAGGCCATAACAGGGAATGAAAAGGAAATCCCACCTAATGCACTGAATAAATAAAAAATGATCACAGGTCACGAAACATCTTATCTTTAATCCTCCTACTCCTACTGAAGCCTATTCTGGATATTTTAATATGCACCTATCAGCAAAATATACATTTGAAAAGAATACAATGTCTTTTTGGCCAACAACCTAACCAGTTCAGTAGCTTAAATCATTATACATCCTAGCAAAACCATTCATTCAACATTATGTGAGTTGTGTGATTTTTGATTTACTACTACTACATTACTTGGTTACTTAAAATCTGTTTTGGAAGGGATAGGTTCGGTACAGTTTGTCTCAGCCCTGAGAGCCAAATTCCAAAAATAACCATCTGTCTTAGATTCACATCCGTCCTCATCACACACACCAATACACACACAAAATTCTAAATGCATTTCCAGAGAAAATACGTATCAACCCAGTGTATGCCATAGGCGTGCACAGGGGGGCGACTACCCCTGCCCTTTTGTCCTAGGTGCCCTTTTCAGATTGAAACACTGAGACAGAGTTTCTAAACAGGATTCACTAACACTGATCACCTGAGGAGCTACAAGCTAAAAGGGTCAGATAACCAGTCTGAAGGCCATTTATACTGCAGTATTTCCATTATATGTGGGTTATTCAAACCTGGCACACATGCTTTGCCTCTACTCAGCAGCTTACATTGGTCAGCAGTGAGCATTTAAGGACACATGAATGTTTTCATCCTCTCCATAAAATCATAAGACATTTGCTTCCTTCTCTTATCCAATCTGTGCAGAAAACAAATGTCTGGAGCTCCTTCGGATGAAAAAACTGCCAAAATTATCAGATGCCAAACTGCATTGAGAAGCAACTATTAGGGCCTGGAAACACAATTTTAAACCATGGGCTACATCTAGTTCAGTTGTCTAATTGTTTATACCATTAACTGTTTAATTACTTTTGGTCTGAATATGAGGCACATTTTTTAAATAGCATGCCAAACTATCAATAAAGTGATTCTCAAAATGTCTCTTCACTTCCAGCAGCCCAGTGCAGTTTCACCTGGAATTCTTAAGGGCCTAAGAACCCAAAAAGAGTTGAGCATTGACTCTTATTGATAGAACAGTGCAACTTACGGAATAACAACACTAGATATTTTGTATAAACTGAGTGACATAATCTAGAAATAATCATACTGGTTGAGTGCTTTCTTATCTTGTATGGAAAAAAAATTTCTGGAAAATGGGAAACGATCTTACTAAACAAAGAAACTGCTTTGGTAGGGTCCTATTTGATATTTCAAAGTTGTTCAGTTCCATATTGCATATCATTTTAAACCTGTAATTTGTTTGATTGGATTACATATTAATCTCAGTGAGAGGGCAGAAATGCAATCTTATTGCTTTTTCTCCTATGAAAGGGTATGTACATGCCACTATACAAAACTCTATACAGATTTTCCATTGGGAAAGGCCCCCTTTGCATTTCTGGGGAAGTGCCCCTTTACATGCCCTTTCTATGGCATTTCTGCTTTATTCAGTTTATTCAGTAGACAGTTCACAGTGAAAAGAGACAGTACAGAGGTGAGAGAGGGGATGTAACAAAGCAACAAAGGCCAATTTTGATCCATAGACGTTGCATTTACATGGTAGGTGCTTCAGCCAACTGAGCCATCAGGACAGACTAGAAGTTGCCCTTTTAGAGAATTTTGCCCCTGCCCCTGTTCTAATGCTATTGAAATGCAATACAGCTAAAATATGTAACCATGCAGAGTTGGTGAACATTGATAAGCCTCGCTATGCATCTAAGTGAATGGACTCATCCCTCCCTCCAATCCAAAGCTTTACAGTTACAGTGTTTAGCTCTTTCAATTGACCTGTGATTGAAAAGAAAAAGAAAAACATAAAGCATGGCAATGTGAGTAGCAATTTATAATACTGTAATTGTATAAAACATACAGCGCAAAAAACACCAAAATGTAACATACTTTACAGAGATATGTACACTTTGTGAGAGTGAGGTGTAGGCTGCTTACCTGCTGGGTCGCATCATATGTCTCCCCTTCTGGCTCCAGCATTGCCCCTCCCTGGCCCTCCATGGCCTCCTGTCCATAT
>OMLI01050808.1:13756-27358 GCA_900302605.1 Rondeletia loricata
AAAAAGCTGCTTTCAAAGGTGTAGGTTCTTTTGCCATTTAGCATTTGCCATTTTAAATATTATATATATATATATATATATATATATATATACTATATATGTACAGGACCTTTACACAGCATAACTGTAGTTTTTAAAAATGCATCATCTCTGAGAAAACTGCGTTCTCACCAACTTGAGAATTTACAGGTCAAATGTCATCTACCTGGGAGTCTGATAGATGACACGTTGAGGCTATGCCAGCATGATGTAGGGCCTTATTAATTCCCAGATACAGCACTGCAGCTTCCTGTTCATATCTGCTCTCGTGATTAACTGTGAGCTGTCACTACCAACCAGAAATTAATTCTTTTTCATACAAGTAATAAAGGAGTAGTGTCCAAGAGAATGAGCTGAACAAGTGCACCACATGTAGGAGTGAAAGTCTTGACAACTTCCCCCCCTGGGGTTCTGTAATCTCATTGTAAGCTGCCACAGCAGTCTGGGTGAAGGTTATTTCCCCATTAGTTAATATATTGATCCTCGGTTTGCTGTGCTGACAATTCTGTGGATTGTTCTCAGCTCGCCAATGTGCTTGAGGCACAAGAGAACTACCATGGCTGCTGCACTAGGGTTGTATGGTACCTTTATAGTGAGGAGTTATTCAACTTTCTGGTTGGCTGAAACCACAACCACTACATTGTTCACATCTCTGACCTTTGACAGATCTCACTTATCTACACTGTACTCCAGCCAGTTATTTGGGCAATCTACTATGTGCCCACTGGTCCTGATCACTCAAGCCTTGTCATCCTCTCTACTGTGCAGCAGTCACATCCCTTATTGGTCCCTTGGGGCCTCTAAAAACCAACTGAGGAGAGAGGGAAAGATGATGAAGTGCAGAATTGTCTCTACAAAAGACGAGCCTCAAAGCACAACATACATCTAAGAGATGTATCCATTTAAGCACTGGCTTTGGTGAAGTGCGGCAAACGCACCACATCTACAGCAACGCTTTCCAAGAGGCAAATGGACGATAGATGTGGAACTGCAACTCTCTACATCTTTACTGTATTAGAAAGAAATGGGAAGTATGAATATCATCACAATAGGACTATATATTACTATATATATTATGATATTATATAATTCATTTAAAAGGGGATTTCTTCAGAACCTTTAGGTTATTGTTCTCAAAGGTGGACATTTTCCTAAAATTACCCCAATTTTTAAAGCTTTGAGTTCCCTAGAGAAAGAACATTTTACGAACAGCCCCTTTCCTGTACGTAACTTAAACATGTAGAACTATGAAAAATAAAATGCAGATGTTTTATATAGTATGGAAACATTACTGTCCATAACATTTTCTTTCAACCAACGCAAACAATAGATTTGATGATGTCAGAGGACTTTTTCTTTTATCTTGAGAATTACCTCAAAAAGTGAAAAAAGTGAAAAAAGGTCTGGGGAAATTTTCATTAAGCTTATAATTTTGCAGAAAAAAGAAGAAGAAGCTAAAAGTCACTTTCAGTGGTATTCTCTTTTAAATGGGGGGAGAAAAGGCTTGATACACAACATTTTTACATTTAATTGCTACTTTAAAAGAGAATTAACAATAATCAGTTACACATTGAGCATATATATTAGCATCATAGTAATGATATCATTAACATAGCTTACTAACAATGTTATTGATTAGTTATTAGATAACGTGATTTCAGGCTGTAGTTATTGTTTTGCAAATGTTATCAAAGGTGCTTATTCCAGCTGCTGATTGCTGAGGGTGACATGGTGCGACTATGAGGTTTTACTATAGTAATAACATCCCTATTACAGTGGCATTGTGTTAATATTGTAGAGCAAGTGAAAAAAACAACTCAGTGTTTTACCATAACAGGGCAGCACATGCTCTATGAGACTGTTAGGTGTGACATTAAATGGTGTCTTGTACAGCAGGGTTTTCTCATTTCCCCTTCCCCTTGCCCTCCTCAGGCTGACTGCTCAGCTCAGCTGGATGGGCGGTCTGCAGCGGCAGCAGCTGTCAAAAGGTGGGCCACAGACCTATCAGATCACTCTCGCCCCTCCTCCACGAGGGGCCTTCAAGCGAATCATACGCAGCTTTCTAGGGCACCACCATGCTCAACAAGCAGGACGCAGAAGCACAGAGATGCTACAGATACGCTCCTTTCTTTCCCTGAGTACCACAGGCAAAAGACGCAGCATGGAGAAGACAAAAAATGAGCATGCACATGTTTAGACTGCAGCCTGACACGTTGTGGTGGGTTGTGGTGATGAGTGACAGGGACACGGTGCTAAATATCTAGGGTAATTGGATCCCATCTCACTCCAGAGACGTCTGTGCCCGGAACAGTCCACACCTCTGAATTCACTGAAAACCCCCCAAAACGAAACACATTGTTACCAAACAAATGGCACGACAGAAAAATGTGATAATGAAACAGGATTTTAAAAGGTAGATGTGAACTGTGATTGGTACATTGCTGAGGGAGTTTTCTGCGTAACTATGTAGAATGTGCTGTACTCGATTCCGTACAGACTGTGCTTGAGCATTATTTATTTTGTCATACATTTACTGTCTTTTTTGATGGTGGTGGTGTACGTGCGCGTGTGTGTGTTAGCGATGGGGTGGGGGGTAGGGAGTGGTTAAATGCAATCGGGCTCGAACTGGGATGACACATTACTAGTCCTTAGGCCTACCAGACCAACTGTATAGTAGCAAGAATACTTAAATTATGCATAAGATTGCCTTTATAAGTGAAGCAAATTACAAAGTGAATTGGACGATGAACATTGTGAATATTGGACTCTTTTAATGTCGTAAACACAGGTTTAGTAAAGAGATTGTGAGTGTGTCTCTATCAGTTCCCATTGTACCTTGGCCCAGCTACAGCACACCTTGCCAGCTTTATTAGGCGTCATCTACCTTCGTTTTTCTCAGTACTTACTGAGCGAAGTTCTATCAAATGTGTTTATTTTCACAATGTTGTAAAGCAAGTGAAACACAAAAAACCATACGGTTGAGCTGCTAATTTGCTTAAGGTTCGTATGTATCTGTAAGGTAAGTAGGTATCTGTAATGGTGGCTATTGCCAATTAGGCTGCAGTGACGATGACACATTTTGTCTCCATGAGATGAGCACGTGCTGAGTCTCTGCTTCGCAATCTGCTGCCGTCCAATTCAGACATGTGGCAAGAACTGCTACCTCCCACGAGCTCCCACCACCCCACTGCCCTGCCCCCATCCCTGTTCCCATCTTCTGCCAGTAGCCCAGTCATGTCAGGCGAGAGGGGCATAAGGACATCCAGGGCCTTATAGCACATCATCTAACTCAAAATAACCCCTTGCCTTCTTTTTAAAACTATTGATACTAAGTGGTGTGTCTGTTATTCTTGAGACTGTGTGGAAAGCTGCTGATTAATGAAATTGACCTAACACAGATATTGATCAATTGACTTGCTGACTGACTGGCTGATTAATTAGATTACCCGCTGCTGTAATACCAAAGGAGGGCATTCAGTCACACTTTATGATGCTCTATATTGTGAAATATCAGTTATTTTAATTCACACCTTACAGGTAGTCTAATAAAAAAGAACTGTAGTTATACTAAAGAAACCATGCAGTCATAATACTACATCACCTAATTGCATGATAATACGTGAAAGGTCATAGTGAACAAACAGGTTTAGAACTAAGGGAAGCAACACATAGCCTGCTGGTTGTCTTCATGTATAAGGGGAGCAAAACCACACCCCTTATCCAGCCAATCAAGAAAATGCACAATTACCTAAGGACCTATAGGAGTGCTGGATAAGCTACAGCATAAAATATTCTCACTGCTTATTTGTCACCTCCTACATGAAGCAGACAGAGATTGGCAGTGTGCATGGAAGCAATTGAGATTTTTAACCATCTTACCTACAAACATGACTCCTTCTTTAGTCTTTTCAGCCGCAACTGCAACACCTTCCTTGGTCTTCTCTGCGGCCACAGCCATCCCCTCTTTTGCTTTAGACAAACCCTTCATAAACACATCCATCTTGGCTGAGCTACTGTGGAGAGATGGACCATATGTGCAGTCAGTCACTATCACCATTGTCATTGTGTCCACGTGTAGTTTTGGCCTAAATTGCATGACACAGATCATATTATTCATAAGTAGCTGTCACTATTTCATTTCCACCCATTTCTACAAACCTCTATGGGTCTCTGTCATAAGGCCATAGGTTATGATGAAGGAAGGAAGCAACGCCTCCTATGGTAGATCCTATAGTTGCTGCAATCCATCGGGCTATAGTAACTAGTGTCACTCAAGCGTTCAACCCTCTTTTCACATCTTTGTCAATGCATGAGATATTCAAAGGCAAAAATATTTCAATGAAATGGTTAATTGTGAAGGCGCTCATTATTGCTCGCTTGTAATGGTAAGCCTATGACAGGTCTGTGCCTAGGAAATAGCGTAGGCCTTTTTCAGGGACTAGATACCATATAGGTTACTTTAAGGTGATTTGATTTGATTTGATTTATTGCGGTGGAATTTATTGCGAGAGCTCGACCGCATTACTGGGGGAAGGGACACATGATCTACACTATGATATCTGCCACGCATCCCGGTTTTTAGCGTGGAATAAACCAACTTATATTCATATGAAATGTTGATGTGATCAGAGGTCATACTTCCATCACAAGCAGGCAAACATGTCGTTATAAATAGCCTATAACTCCAAGTCCTTGATAGCTGGAGAGGTGTTAGATACCGACCCTTCAGAGTCCCATCCTGGGTATAGTAGGTCTAGCCTTCAATTATTAAATGCGACAATTTGATAATGAATTGAAATGAAACGCGGGAATATTTTCGACATGTATTTAGGTTAACAGCTTTACGTTAGGCTATTTTAGGCACGGGCCAAACCAGTTCCTTCCCACGACGACGCGCACATGCATGGTCATCAAATGGTGATGATCATCTATACGCTTCAGGAAATTTCAACATAAACGAACGCAAGAAGAAAAATGAGTTCTTACCTATTTACAAATAGCCTTCGACGTGTCCCCTTATGGTTCAATCGCACAGTCGATTCAAAATATCGTCTAAATGAGAGAGATATCTCCAAATGGTCACTATATGTGGGCCTTCCTCTGCCTGCTCTCCACCAATAGGGACGGCCCCCTTCACAGTGCGGCTGAGACGATCACGTAGCCCCCCACCATTCATCACCCCAAGATGTCAGCTGGTATAGGGAGGAAGACGAGCTTTACACACCACGTCATCTTGTCTTTCTTTCTTTTCTACTATCGGACTTAGTGTCCCTAAAGAAAAATTATATAATATAATGTCGCTGTAATAGTAGCCTACTGTAGGAATATTCTAGCGATACCATAGGAGATTTTTTTTTAAATGCCATAAAGTACGATACTATGGACTCACTATTGAGTAACACTACAAGTCCCTATAGGAATATTATGAGAATATTACAGTGCATTTTGTTTTGTATGGGTCTGGGCTTACTTCTTCTCCCGTAGTTGGGGATATAAAAATGGACAAAGGGAAACCTATCATCAAAATAGCCACTAGTGTACATTCTGTTATTTGTGAACTTCTAGTAAATGAAGTAATCCTAACCCTTTCTTTACTTGACCCAGGGACCTCTGGGAGACCCGAGGGGGTCCTGGCCCCCATTTTGAAAGCAACTTTGCTACTGTCGCTGATATTACATTGGCCAAAACTGGTGCCACTTATAGGGCATCATTAAGAAATGTTACCATCGTCACATAGCCTAGACGTGTATTAGCCACCATTGCATCTTTAATCTGACCTATCCCTCTCAGCCACTAGTTCATAAATACTGCCGTCATTGAGACTTGGTGCTCCCATGAAATGGAAGACATTCAAAGCCAGTCATCTAATTCGTGTATAGTAGTGTGCCAATACTGACATGCTAAAACCTGCACTGACCAAATAAGGGGGGAATCCAAGGGTGATACCATTTTGTGAGAGAGAGGGGGATTGATTTAAGTCACGAGAGGCCATCCTTTACATTAACTTTTCACCCGCTAAGGGGCGTTATTGCTTAAGAAAGCACGCAAATGTTATTTTTTGTACTGTCTACATGCTATGTGCTGCTGCCTTCTTGGCCAGGTCTCCCTTGCAAAAGAGATTTTCTGATCTCAATGGGACCAACCTGGTTAAATAAAGGTTAAATAAACAAATAAATAAATAATCTTTCAAAATAACAGCAATAATTAAATGTCATTCTTCCGCTAAGCAATATAGTTCTTGAACAGTATTTTTTAACGGTTATGAGTTCACGGGTGAGTTTATCGGGTATTTTACAACGGCTTCGAACGTGACTCAGCCAATCAGAACTGAGGATAATGTGAGATCGAATCATGGTTTCCCCTTGAGTATCGAACACTCGTCCGCGTCATGATTCTGGGGGATGGATTGCTTTTATATGTGTTAAATTGCGTTTACACTATTGTTGCTTTGGGATACACGTTTTCCCACGTTTGCTTCAGCTGATTTATAGAATCAGGGGAGAGTTGAATGACTATCACCGATTCACTGATTCACACATTTATTTTCTTTCTAATAAGCGGGTAAAATCCATTTTGATATCAATCCTCGCGCCGTGATATGATATATTTTCATCCCGTGCGATAGTTAGCGTTAATTGCCTTATTGATTTTTGTTGCCTTTGTTTACCATAGAAGACATTCCGGTTGTGTCCCCTTGTGTTCCTGTACAACTAGAGGTTAGACTACGAGGACAGATCCAGATGTGAAATACTCCAGGCTCTCAAAAAGAAAGGTGACAGTAAAACTTGAAACCTCAAACTGAAACAGCTGTATCAAAACTCTGACCTTGCATTAACTAGTCCAGCGACATAGTGCTAAATAAAAAGGTAAAGTATGACCTAGTCAAGTAGGATCAATGCAGTGCAGACAACCACCGATGTAAACAAAAATCAATCGAGACGCTATATTCATATACCTTTAATCAATTTGAAACTACTTAGTACGATTTATTCTACAAGTTTCTACAAAGATTTATGTCAGCCTAACTGAGTTTAGTTGTGTTTATGTGTCCCAGTCGGGAGCTGTCCATGGTGCTGAAGTGCAGAGTCACAGGAGCTGCTGTCTGTCTCTGTCCATGGTGCTGAAGTGCAGAGTCACAGGAGCTGCTGTCCTGCCAATGTCCATGGTGCTGAAGTGCAGAGTCACAGGAGCTGATGTCCTGCCAATGCCCATGGTGCTGAAGTGCAGAGTCACAGGAGCTGCTGTCTGTCTCTGTCCATGGTGCTGAAGTGCAGAGTCACAGGAGCTGCTGTCTGTCTCTGTCCATGGTGCTGAAGTGCAGAGTCACAGGATCCGCTGTCTGCCTCTGTCCACGGTGCTGATCTGCTCCAGCGTCTCATTACACTTCCCTGAAGGGGCTATTTGGGTCTTTTTAACTTTAGATACAGCTAATCCGGTTTTCCTTTAAAAACTACTGTCAACTCAAAGGTACGAGATGAACTTCACAGTCTCTTGTTTGGGCTCCTGCTTGTCGTACCTGCCACTTGTAAGCTACAACTGCCCTCTTGTGGTCTTTCTCAGAATGACATAATTACTAGGCCATATTTAGCCTTTACTGAGATTGTATGCTAAAGAATATTGAATGTAAAAACATTTTTATGAGGCCACATGAAATCTGAGATGTTCTTATAGTAATGGAGACCATCTTAGATAAGTTGCAGAGAAAATTATAGTACTTGCATCTGAACATCTCTGAACATGTTAAAATGAAGCATATTCCTGCTGCACTATTACCACATTCATCTCGTTCAAATATTGCAGGCAACATGAATTTCAATTTGACCCCATCCAGTAAGATCTTCTGGTCAAAATTAAACCTTTCCATAAGCAGCTCAGCTTAGACCTGAGGCAATATTTCACCAAACAGTACCACTACTGTCATGCATCAGGCTTTACAAATACAATCAATAAATAATAATAATAATAATTGAAATCCCTGAAGTAGCCTACCACTTCATCAACCACAGGTACTCTCCCATGTAGTAAACTCTACATTTACTCTATTCTGTGTACTAACAATGCCTGGCCAGATTTGTTCAAGATTAGGATGCATGGTCAACTTTTAAAGGCAATTTAGATTGGAAATATCTACAGCAGGGAATCACAGTTGGTTATAGTTTTTGGAAAACTGTCATCAAGATTGCCCCAAAATGTTACCCATCATTTGTTTTTATTTTCAATAATTATAATCTAACCAATATTTTACTTTCTTCTCTGGATTCTATGTTAAGTTGAACAAGGGACATGTAAAAGTACTGGAACAAAATGAAGGCTAAAATCACAATACTGATATTATATTAGTAAAGTATTTTCCCACCCATTGCCTACTACTAAAATTGTCAATCTTATCCCATTTTCCCTAGTTTTCTACTATTCCCTTACTTACATTGTTGGGTGGTGATATCCTGACAGGAAGGCTGGCTTGAATCCCCAGACTGGCTTGAATCCCCAGACTGGCTGATAAAGTCTGGAGGAGGGAAGTGAATGAGTCACGCTCTCCCCTCCCTCAACAACAACCACACTGAGGTGCCCTTGAGCAAGGGCCTTAAAGGTACATGATTAAAGCTATTTGTGGAGGACATTGTTAAAATTAGATTTTTGTTTGAGGGGTGAAATTTAAGGTTATTGCATTTTGAAAAAAATCCATCCCTTCATACAGGCAGTTTCAGACTAACTCCAGTAAATGCATCACAACTGGAGTTTGCAGCATTTGAACCACCATGAAGAACATTATTCTTATCTTGAGCTGTAGTATATTTGAAAACAAAATCATGAAAACTGAATAATATGGGATCTTTAACCCCCAGCTTCTGCAAAGGATCTGCTCAGTGGCCCACAGCAGAAGATTGAGGTGTACAGGGAAGTGCCCTGGTGTGAATATATGAATGAGTAGCAGGGCATAACTGAAACAGAGCATGAGCGTTCCACAAAACCTCCACAGGAAAAATACAAGTTTACCAGCGTGTGTTATATTCTGTGAAATAAACCAAAAGAATGAACATTACGGTAGAGTAGCAATGACTGTTTTATTATTTGTATCCATCTTCTCTGTGTTCCATGTGTGCAATTCCAATATCGCCAACACAGACATAATTCTCCCCCTCAATCTGCAGCCATCATTTCAGCCCCCAGTGAACCCACCTTTATCTATCATGGGTTCTTTACGATCTCAGCTCCTGGAAGATGCTTTTTCTTTTACAGTTCCATTGAGTGGAGTCAGTCAGTCACGGCAGGCATTATACAATTCCAATCAATCTGAGTTATAAAATCTTGACATAAGCTGAGGCTGCGCTACAGCTGAAATTTACAGCTGTTTAGATTGCAGGTCGTTTCCCAGTGGCATGTGCAGATACACATCGCATCTGCCTTCTCCTGGAGCTGCATACAAATACAATCTTGCCTATGAGTGCTTTCAAATCTGAATTTTAGCCCCTCTTTGAAGCAATCACTGGCATGAATGATTGGGCTACATTTACTGTGTTGAATTGCATTAAAACGTGCAAAGTACTGAATATTCTTTAGTCTTCCATAACTTCAAGAAAGGGGGAGAGGTGGATACTTGCTGCAAGTCTTACTGATGAGGAGTGAACCAGTGAAGTACCTCTCAACACCACTAGGTGGAAGCAGAGACTGTTTATCCTCTCAAGGGGCGCGATTACTAGTCACAGCAATGACCAGGGAACATATCAAAACAAGATATACATGTATTGATTCAGTTTAATGCATATCCACGCTTGCACAGTATGAAATATATACCTGTATAAAGACATTTCTCCGGAGTGTGTGTGTAGCTGTTTCAGACTGAGCTGAATGCTGTTGAGAACGCTCCACATCCTACAATGATGTCATAGCATTGAAGACAAATAGGACAAGTTACTTTGCTTCTCACTCTTAGTTCTCTGTGTGTATTTGAATATAACCAGCACCTTTAGTGTCCAAATCCATATCCAAAATGACTCAGATGAACTCTCAGCTACAATCAGGATGCTGATGGCAATGTAAACTTTAAAGGGCCAAAGAGATTGGTTTCAGCACACATAACATAATCTCGCTATGACTGTCAGTTGCCTGGGTGTGTCTTTTTAATAGCTCTTGCACATGATTTGTGCTTGGTGTTGTCAGCACTGTCATTATTCATAAAACATTTAGTTATGAGCAAGAAGTTGTATTGTGCTCCTGTGTAGGAACATTTCCATACCAGTCTTATGAATTCACCCACATATTTGACAACGTGTGCTAATTTATGTAACATTTGTTGTTAACATATTTGTTTAAGAGCTCTTTTATCCACTGTATGCATTATACATATGGTGGGCATGTCTATAGTCTGCTGATCGAAATATCCTTTGGGTATAATAAAGGATGTACTAAAATGAAAGGCATTATGCAAATTGTACATACAAAGTGCTTAAAGCTATTCTCCATCTTCTTTATGCATGCAGGCTTAAACTGAATCTATGTGAGAGCACTTTTACCAGTGATTGAACTCAATATACAGCACCTGAGTGTAAGCCAAGCCGCACCAATGAACGACGTGATATACTGGAAGCAATATTACAATTATGTCATAACAATTTGTTAAACTCTGTCTCAAGACTTACCACATGAACAGAATGATAACTTACAATCTGTGTGTGTGTGTGTGTGTGTGTGTGTGTGTGTGTGTGTGTGTGTGTGTGTGTGTGTGTGTGTGTGTGTGTGTGTGTGTGAATTTGCTCCTTACAGAAAAGGTTGCCTATCTTTTTTATTTCTGTCAAATTTTGGCAGTTAAATAACTCATTCCAGCTGGCTGGTTGCCTGGACAATTTCCTGCTATTAATGTTGATGCATACTTGCATTACATAATGTGTTCTGCTGTCTTTTAGAGAAGTCAAACAGCTGTGGCTATTGGCTGTCTGCTGTGCAGAGTCAAATACTCTCCACTAGTGCACAGGCAGACAGCAGCCTAATCATAAAGGGAAGCTATCACAGTTGAAAGCCAAATTCATGGTGCTTTTGTAACTGCTACAGCACTTCAACATATTGTGTCAATGAATTGTAAGATTTTAAATCCAGGGGGATTTGATTCATTTATATTCTTTTATCAGAGTGCCGCTGATTAAACAGCAGTCATACAATGTCATCGATGACAGAGAGAAATCAATCTTTGTTACAGAGAGAGGGGGAGAAAGAGAGTCGAACATTTGATATGACTGACTGTGTTTGTTGGTTCCCCACCAGATGGTAGTGCAGCGTCACAGAGGAGCGTCTCTCAGAACACGATGATAATGGTACAAGAGACAAGCTGTCTGAACATTAACTTAGCAGATTCTGAGGTACAAACCTTAATGGGATAATAGGGTTGCACGTACACCATCATTGTAGAAGGCAGCACATTTCAAAAAATGACGGACTCACAGATGACAGTAGTGCATCTTTCAGCATCTCCCATATGGTGTACCCAGGGGGACGATGAAAAGTGGAACACAAAGGATGTGTGTATGTATGTATGGCTGCAGTTGTGAATCTAATCTCTTAGGTGAATGAATCCAGGATTGAGTGTCATAATAATTTTCTACCCACACATGAAATACTCGGTATGGCAGGAATAAATATATCAAGTTGGGTTTACAAAATCAGACAGGGAGGAGAGTAAAGAACAAATGCGTTTCACAAAGAACAAATGTGTTTCAATGTGATAAGTCAAAAGTGAATTTGCTTACCAGGGTTTCATTTGCATAACAAAGAACATATTTTGTTGGAGGATTTGTGAAAATGCAGGTAATCACACATTGCTTTGTTGTGCATTGTCCTGGCATGTGGTGTTATATAGATATTCTGTTGTCAAAAGTGAAGCACTCTTTACCCCTTACCAGGCTGAAAAGCTTGGCCTGTTCAGATTTGGGCTTTTTTAATTTGCCACGCACTAAGTGCATATTGAAATGAGATTAAACTGGCTGATTCATCCAAGTTTCCAATTGCCTCTGTCCCTAAACACAAAGTCAAGTATTGTTTCTGTGGCAATATCACATGCCATTTGGGAAATATCTTGGCTGTCTTTTAGCTCTATATTTGATGGGCACAGACAGATTCACACTCTCAAAAGTGCTTGGAGGAAGTGTGGTGAAGGAAGTTTGTCACACAACAGCAACAGCACAAAATAGCCTGCAAACAGCAGAAGTGGCCATACATAATAATGCATCATTTTGTGTGCTTACCAAAATAGAAATAGAAGGCAGAATGCAATGTGCTGGTGATGGAAGTTTGGCTTTTTAAGGTAAAAAAAACCCCCACAAAAACCTATCTAAATATAGAATATCTTGCAATATTTTCGGACAAAATATATCCGTTCTGGCAACATCAGTTCTAAGGCAGAACTGAATCCTTTGAAGTCGCGCAAAATGGCTCTCATCAGATGAGAGCTGTGCAGACTGAGACATCCAGCATATAAAATATACTCGATTGGAAACCTGTTAAGCTAATGAGTTTGCACTTCTATCTTCTGCAATTTGCAGAGGCTTTTGTGCCAAGGCCTTTGAGGGTTTTCTGTGCCAAGTCTTGTAATGGTGTTCTCATTGTTCGCCTGTGAATCTGACACTATTTCATGGAACTTGGGGAATCCATCTCCAAAGTTTTTCACATGGGAAAGACAATGAGGCCAGGAAAATCACAGTGAATTGGGGATTTTGCTGCAGTGAAATTAAGATGACAAAGAAATGGCAGGGGGGAAAAAATCCTGTCTTAAGGGACTCCAAAATAATTTCAAAACTGCAGCTGAGCTGCAATGCGGCGTAACAAGTCATAAGTAGTTCTTGTCAAGGAGTTACGAAACCATATTGCTCATTCCTCCTTCCCCCTCTCCTTGACTGTCTTATTGGTATGTGTCAGCCTGAAAAACGGGTCCGGCAGTGTTTTGGGCCATAACCATCTGTAACTATTAGCTATTGACTCCCAGAATAATGTGCATATTAGAATCTCCTTTTCCTCTCACTGTTGTTGCTGCACCATCTAAAAGTGAGATTACTTAAAGGCCCTATATGTAGTTTTCAGCTTTAAACAGATTATAATTAAATTTCTGGTGATTGCATAGTATAATGGCAATGGGAGAATGAAAAAATCGCGATTTAAATACATTTCCTAGAAACCTTGTATTCAAAATGAAATTCCCTCTTCCTCCGGGCAGGAGACCTGACGTTTCGCTTTACGGCAGACATGAATTGCTACCAAGTCAGGAAGATATTCAGCTTGGCTTGTAGAGATAGCTTGCTGCTTGTAGCCAGTATAATCCAGTCAGCGGCAGGACGTTGTTTATAGAAGTTACATTGCTTACAGTAAACGTTCTAACTTACTTTGAGGAAATGGCGGACTCTGGACCTAAAAGAAAGAGAGAGCCTTTTTCGGAGGACGTAGAGAGAGAGCGATTGAGCCCGGATAATACCAGTGTCCCTTGGACGGCGTTCATCCAGGGGAAAGCGCCGATATTTGAGAGGTATCGAACAGACGCGGAGTTGCTTTCTTTCTACTCAAATCAGTAAGTAAGTTATT
>OMLI01050812.1:3772-38432 GCA_900302605.1 Rondeletia loricata
GTGTGTGTGTGTGTGTGTGTGAGTGTGTTTGTGGGTGTGTGTGTGTGTGTGTGTGTGTGTGTGTGTGTGTGTGTGGGGTGTTAGAAGTCCTCTGCACCAAGCAAGGAGAGACCCACAGCGGGGAGCCTCACTTTATCATCACCTCACATCACACAGACTCTGCAGCATTGTAATGTGCAAAGCTTGAACTTGCCTTTAGGTATGTTAGTCTCAGTGCAGAGTATACAAATCAGCCATCAGCAAGAACAGCACTAACTCTTTTGTATGAGCTCATGCAACTTTGCTACATGATGGAAATTGTTTTAGGCTATCAATGCACAGGAATACATGTAGTTTATGAGCTACTCATTCATATTTGAGCACAGATGTATAATATATCCATTCTTCAAGGACAGAGTTGAAATACTCTCTTTTTCCTCTCTCAGTGTTACACCTTTCTGTCCTGAGTATGAGCACAGAGGTTCCACTCTCAGCCCATTGCACCTGTCCAGAGTGGTTCAGCTTGTAACAGGCCAATAAGGAGAGAACTGACCACAGACCACCACCACCACCAAGAATCCCCTGACTGTAGCCCCTAATCTCCCATGGGGGGCATCATTGATCTTATAGTCTTTAGCCTATAGAAGGATTAACAGTGGGAGCTTCCCTGTAGAGTCATTTACACCAGCGACCAGGGGCATGGGGAGGTAAATTACCATACTGTAGAGATAACCGTATCCCACAGTAACAATGCAATATAAACAGGGCCTAAATGAGGCAAGAGATAAGCAAACATGTTGGGAGAGGCAAACATGGGGCAGGTTCACCTCGAGTGGAGAGAAAGAACATACCCTTCGGCAGCGGCTATAATTAATAGGCTAAATTGAATTGCAATAATCGACTAGGGGACTGGCCTTGTGCTCTGGAGGTAGGATGATTAAAACGTTAGGCTCCAGTGAAGGGGTGATTGGGACCCTGGTGAATTAAGGATTGGATTTGATGGGAGACAATGCGCCCTCTATTTTTCATTAATTAGCCTCAGATCCATAAAACCTGTGAAAGACTTCAATTGTGTATTACTCCAGACTCTCCATTACATTCATTCATTAGCTCTCAATGGCCTCCCCCGAAGCATTATAGCATGCACGTATGAGAATAAAAGAGTGAATGAAAGATTGAGTAGACTACCTTAATGTCACTGGGTCCCATTATTATGATGGGGGGAGTTTATGAAAAATTCTGAGGTCCTTTGTCAAATGTCAAAAGGATAGATGTTACATTTGTGTAACTCACAATACGTTTCTGTTTAACAAAAATCTCCGTTGCAAAAGTATTGTGTTTGGCAACTGACACATGCACTCACAACATGTGCCCTTATACACATTCATCACCATCAGCTCATGCAGGTGCAAAACATTTCCAAACCACACATTTTTAACTGTCACTCTACAGTTTCCATAAGGCATTCGTCCATCTTCCCATGAGTGGCTTCTGTTAGGGGAACTGCAGTCAGTCTCTTACACGCGCTCCTGGCCCGTGCGTGCCCCATGTGTGTGTGTGTGTGTGTGTGTGTGAGAGGCAGGCTCGGGAACGCGCATAACGTCACATCCGGTAAATTTGCCGCGAAATGTCGGCCCGCCATCTCCACAGTCCTGCTCATACAGAGACTGAACGGCTGAACAGAGAGAGACAAGGCTGGTGTCATTAGTTCTCATTAGTTACGGAGAATTCACTCATTGCCAATAAAAAACGCTAAATTAATGTTAATTTCGGCCGAAAACGTACATATAGGGCCTTTAAGATTACAAAAATCACACCCAGCTGGTGAAGTAAGCGGTGCACGTGACGCATGGGCTACTCCTGATTGGTCTAAATCTCATGCTACGAACGGACACACACACGGACACACACGTCACGTATAGAAGCAGCTGCACCGCTTAAAAAGCACGTGTTTTCATATTTCCTGTTTGCAGCTAGTGTCTATGTGTGTGTGTGTGTGTGTGTGTGTGTGTGTGTGTGTGTGTGTGCATGTGAATCTGTGTCTGTGTGTATATGTACATGCCTTACAGAGAGCAGGAGAGGGGTGCATGGTTGTGTAATGAAACCCATAATTACAGAGTGAGAGACTGGGTATTGTGTCATCCACTCATGCGATTGACAAGTCCCTTTCAGTCAGGAGTGCTGTTCTCTGTCAAGGGTCTGTTTTTTTCTTTTCTTTTTTTTTCCAAAGGCCATGTACCTTCTGCTGCTGCATGAGAACACAAAGGCATCAGTTTCCTGGCGAGAGAGTGTGCTTGGTGATAATGCATGATTTGCATTTAACTGTTGGAAATGACCGTCTCCCTCATACTACAGTAGAGCCCCAGGCCTAATTTACATTGTGTCCTTATTAGAAACGGGGACATTAGACATTGGGAGAGAATACCATACAGTCTTGACATTTATCTACATTGATATGGTAGTGATATGTTGGCCAGTTTACAGGTGTATTGTGACAAAATAAACAGGCTGTTTTTGTGTTCTACGGTGCCGAGTATGCCACCAGAATGAGCGTTCCCTTGAATGAAGGCATGCTTCTGTGGATGGGTGTCTTTATGTCTGTATGTTTATGTCAGGAGCAGATTGAATTGGAAAGTGAACAAACACAATGATGAAATTGTGTTCTAAATGCCACATCTACTTTCCCATTCTTCTTTCTCAAGAACAGACTCTGCATGCGAGGTGTCATTCATGTAATGACATCTTCAAGAATCCATTTTGACACCTGTGTCGTTCTCTCCTCCACACGCTCTTCATCTCCATGTAATCATTCTGAAAAAACAATTGCGCCACGAACGCCATATTGCACAAACTAGCTTTTCGTCCTTCGGCACAGCTCCTCCCGACGAATAGTGCAGGCAATTTTGTTGAACATGTCTTTTCCTCTGACTACTCTTCCAGAACAAAAGTTCCAGACAAGAGACTCTAGAATGTCACATATCAGGTCAGTGCTTCCAGGTGTGTGATTCCTCAGATATTACACAATATTAATTCCTCCGTACATGCCACTGGAGAATAGCAGGAGCAATGGCTGCCCATAATTGAGCCATATTGTTGCTGGGGTTAAAATTCTCCTGGGAGATGGGCAGAAGATGGAGGAAAACACAAGGCTGACCCCGGGGACAGAGAGGCACAATCTGCTGTACATCCCTCATGCCCATACCCTCCCTTCTCCCTTCTCCCTTTCTCTACCTCCCTCTGCAACACCATCTCACTCCCACATTCTCTCTGCTTCCTCTACTGGTCATTCGCTCTTCTCTGCCCGGTTGTGGCACACTTAGATGGTGTTAACCCATTGTAAAATGTGCCAGGTCTGGGCTAGCATCAGTTCTGCTACCTGATGAGTGATTAAACACATATGGAGCATATCGGCATTCCCAATGAGGCCATGCCAGCCAGCCCAGGGATATGTGCTCATTCTCAATTGCAGGGCCTCATCTGCCACCTGTACCTTTTTAAAAAAAAATGAATTCATCACATATCTGAGGCCAGGAAACTGAGGGCTGAGTGCCATCTCCATCTGAGCTCGATGGTTTGAACACTATCAGAAGGGACGTGTCAAAATTGGGACAATTTGAAGTGCATGTGAACTGCTTAACCATGTGTTATTGCTTGTTTTTTGTGACAGGAAGACAAGCCCTCAAGCAATGAGATTCTGTCCTGCTTCGCAAGTGTTATCCTGGTGAATTCTCTTTCACACCAGAGATGATTGGAAGTGTTAACCATGTTTCCTGTGTATGACATGTCCCTCTGTCATGTCCTCTTGTCGACGGAATGTTATAGCAAATTAATTCCCCCGGGACCCAAAGTCAGATCTCAGTTCCATTCACTTTTTCCCCTCTCTAAAGGTCAGAGGGGAAATGGCTTGTCGATTAATACTGAAAGCCTCTACAGGAGTGTAGATGGAAGAGAGTATGGTGGGGGCGAATGCTGTGGTGTAACAGAAATTCCCATAGGAATCACAATTTGCCTCAGCGTTCCCTGGCCCTTCACAGATTAATAACTCAATAGATTACCTAAGGCACTTTCCAAGGACATTAAACTAAGTTCTCCTCAGAATCAATGGGAGAGGTCTTTCTGGCTATCAACACTGCTCAATACTGTACACTTCATTTCCCACACCATGGAGGCCCCTACACCTAATTATACCTCATAGGATTAATTCCAACTTTGTAGGGTAATGAAAGGCTAGTTGTCGATGAGAAGCACTTCACTGAAAAGCAGAAATGTCTGTTCACAAGACTGAAGAAACCAAATCAGAAAGTGAACACACCTGGAAGACAGGCATTAGGTGACTCGCTCAAAAATGCATTTCTACACAAAGGGGCACTTGTATTTCAGACAGGTTGCATGTAGGGGGGAGTTATCGGTGCCCACTTGCTTTGTGAAGGGCATGGAAGGTCTTTTTCAAGTGTGACACTCATTGCTGCAGCCTATTTACCCACGCCCGTGCTTTTATTTATCGCACGGTTCCACACCGTGAATTATCTAATGTCTTATGGATTGTAAATTTCCCTAATGCAGTTCTGCGCCCTTCCTCCCCACCTACGTACAAACATAAGCATGTGCACACACAAACGCACACTATACACATACACAATCATAATACCCCTGAAGTCACCCACTCGACTTTATTGAGTATTGAGGAAACAAAATGCCTCTGTGAGGGGGAAGTGATGAAAGCATCTGCCCTGCTGTCCTTTTGAGGCCCTTGTGAGAGCAGTAAAGCTCCTGTCACCGATCAATCAGTGAGAGTACCACAGCATTGTTTACTAGCTCAGCTCATTAAGCAATGTAGCAGAACATGCTAACTTAATTTAAAGTGAGATTTATTGGGGCCTGGGCTGGGGAGAACCATTGTCCCAGAGCTCAACCCTGTGCCATTGTGGATCTGGGTTGCTAAATTACAACTAAGAGCCACTGATAAATTGTCCTGTTCTCATCTAACCTACTTACCGGTTTCCAGATAGACAATAATGAAGAATCATTTGACACCGAGCTGGAGCACACTAAAGTTATTTGCTATCACCCTATCCAGCCTGAGTGTTGGCAAGATAAAACACAGTAGCGAAGTTACCAGTGGGAGTAACATGTCGAGACCTACTCTCATTAACTAGGCTAGGCAGAATAATAGGTGAAATTACATTAGAAACTTCAGTAACACTTTACATTACAGTACACAAATTACAGGGTGTACACTGTGTAATTACATAGAAATGATCAGAAAGTAACTGGTCATTTCTGGTAATAACGAGTAACTATTTGTAATTAGAATGTGTAATTTCTCAGTTAAATGCCGGTAATTTCTGGTGATAACAAGTAATTATTAGCATGATAACAGTACTACATTAATGTAGTAAGTTGTGCAATCATTACTGAATAATTACTATGTAATACTTTGGAAACATTTGCTTACCGGCCTTTCCAATATCTATTATGAAAGTACTAGATAACACCATGGGAACTGTACTGCCAAGTAAAGTCAGGCTTGATAACTCAATATTACACAGATTTTACACTGTAGTTACTTTATTCCTCAGTTCAATAGGGTGATGAGGTAGTTACCACATCACCTCTTCAAACAGAGCATTTGACAGCGAGTAAGTGTGTAAGACCCATATC
This sequence comes from Rondeletia loricata, assembly GCA_900302605.1. NCBI lineage: Eukaryota > Metazoa > Chordata > Actinopteri > Beryciformes > Rondeletiidae > Rondeletia > Rondeletia loricata. The sequence continues at coordinate 9,413 of OMLI01050812.1, forward strand.
TTTAAAATGCCAACACGCAGTACACTTATCCCACACTTCATGCACCCTTACCCTAATGCTGCTTCGGAGCGGTATTTGGAGCTAAGTGTATCCCACAATTCATCATGTTCAGGAGTCCACAGTCCAGTCTTCCCAAACGGTGAAGGGAGAATCGCCATGTTGGTTCCATGCAGGGAGTATTGAACAAACGTTCAACTTCATTAAACTTCGCTCAGAAAATGAAGAATTGTTTACTGGAGCGAAGGATTCAGGTCAGTATCGATAGCTTGTTCATTTCACTATCCATGTCCATCCAAAACATTTGTGTTGAGCGTGTTCTTGTGGTTTCACAGATTCACAAATGATAATGAAACTTTTCTGTTTTACATTAGACAGATTTGAATCATTATGGAGCCGCAGGGCCAGGTGACAGCTGACCAGGCCAAAAGAAAGAGGGAGAACCTCAAATTCAAGTACAAGGTGCTGCATTAAGGGAGTATCATTTAATGTATTCTTGCATTATTGTCAATGGAGTTGTGTATGGATTGTAGTAATGGCAATGTCATATAACAGATGATAATAAAAAAATTATTTCAGAACAGTAAGCTGAAACGTTTTGAAGAAGAGATGTTCTCAATATATTTCACTATAATGTACCCTCATTATAACATCTGTAGGTTGAGTTGTTACCTATGCTACACATTACAATGAAGCACATTGTAGACTTGTATTAATATGATGTACATTAAGTTGTTTAACCGTCCTGTTTTTTCTCAACTATTTGATAGGAAAAATAAAAACAAAGGTGGCAGGGACAGAAGGAGGAGAGGAGACAGCTGCCAGGTGGCTGTTTTATGCAGCCATGGATGAGGCAATAGGGGACAGGGCTTCTGTTACTCCTGTCAACCTTTTTGCATCAGGTGGGCCAGAGGGTCCCTCAACCTCCAGCGTAGCTGAAGGCACAGAGGAACAGGCAGGGTGTGACGCACCTGCAGCAGTACCAGCTGCAGCAGTCAGCCAGTAGCAGGGCCCTCTGCTGTCCAGCAGAAATCTAAAATGCGGAAAAGCCCACTTAAAAGAAAGAGGAGAAATGAAGTGCTGGAGTTTCTCAGGGAAGAGAGTGAGAAGCAGGAGAAGAGAAGACAGGAGGAAGAAGAGCGAGAGGAAAAAAGAGCTGAGCGAACTGCCCAGCAAATAGAGACCTTGTTGAATGTTTTCTCAAAAATGGTAGAGAAAATGTCAATATATTTCAAAGCTGTTCTTGTTTACATTACTCTTGTTCAGGGTGGGAAATTAATACCAGCCACCAGTTAATGCAGGCAAATCTGGGCTGTGGCTGGTAATTCTGTCCACTTTACCTGCTCCAATGGCATTTGCAGGTCCTGTTCTTAAAAAAAACTTTTGCTTGTGTAATAGTGAAAGTTGCTGGTGAATTTTGTAATTTATCAGCCAATTTGGCCTGCCATGCTCTTGTTTAGTCATTAAAATAATTACCATTTTCTAATTAAAGATTGTGTTATAACTTCTTATAATACGTAAAATACGTAAATCACCACCACCGTCTCTGTCTTACCTGGTTATGTGTTTAGGGAGATTTTATTTCTGTTATGATAGCATTGAACCACGTAATGAAAATAAGTATTGCGTAAAGGTTAGTCTTTTGTTGTCTTCTATAAATGACATAGAAGCAATTATGGACCACACAGGTTTATAGAATTAAAATATTTGTAATGTGTAATGTATTGAAAGTCAAAGTGAGTAAAAATAAATAACTCTTAACATAAAATAAACTTCACATAGTGTTTCAAACTCCAAACTATATTTACATATTTACAATCATACAGAAAATAATCATGCTCCATCAAGTGTGGAGCCAGATTAGCAAGAGCGGATACTCGAGCACAAAGTCTGTCCCTCATCTGAGCTCCACTCCTCTCCAGCAGGTTCAGTCCTTCATCTGCTGGATCTGGCTCTGGCTCCAAAACCTCTCCACTGGTGAATAACAGATGTTATGCAGAAATGCACAGGCGAGCACAACATCTGTGCAGAAAGAGACCTTCACCTCCAAAGCTTGAAAGAGAGTAGACCTTCACCTTGTTTTCATGACACCAAAGGCACGCTCGATGATCGAACGTGCCTTTGAGTGGCACTGATTAAATCTCTGCTGCACTCTCCCTTGTGGCATCCGGTATGGTGTGGCCAACGTAATTGGTGTTTCCAAACAGGGGAAGCCTCCATCGACCAAAAGAAAATAACCCTGAGGTGGGTATTCCTCATTGAGGTATATTGGACTGTTCTTTGAAATCCGTGTATCATGAACTGATCCAGGATAACCAATGAAAATGTTGATAAAACGTCCTGCATTTGGATTGAATGAAACTGTTTGTAAAAAAAATAGTCTTCCTTGTGGCGATTTGTTGGTTTTATACGAATGTGGCACCCGTCGATATCACCAACCGCCTTGCTGAAGGCATCATGCTGGGCCAAGCGGGCAAAGCCCCGTCCAATGTCATCCAGCTGATCGCTCCGTGGGTAATTTATGACTTTACCCTCTGTTAGTGGTTGTTTGATTTGTGCTGCGATCTTGTGGGCATGACGACAGACAGTTGACTTTGGAATGGAAAGTGCCCTTGCAGTTACTCTGTAAGACAGTCAATGGGTCAGCCAATACACAAAGACACGAACTTCCAAAGTGCGTCCCCAACCATGATCTTCATCGTGCATTAACTGTCTTTGGATTTATTGTGCCATAACTGGAGCCGGTAACCTGTGAACACACAAGATACATTTGTGGAATTTGGGCCCCACCAGTTCACAGGACTTCAAGTACAAGCTGACAAAACCTGAAGTTACAAACTGATTCCCCCGAGAGAACGCTGACAGAAATCCCAGGAACCGTAGCTCTGAAAATGAAGCACTGAAAGTGTGTTGTAGCTTTACATATAAAAGTCTTGTCATTTAATTATGTGTAACAATTAATTAGACCAATACAAACATTAAGTTACAAGCATTACATTTATTTTCACAAGTAATCAAACTGGAATTACAAAGAGATTTTTTTTATTTAAAGTTTGCAAAACGACCACGGAACCTCAAACACAGTACAAATTCCTTCCTACAAAGATTCAAAACTGAGCTTCAAACTTTAAAAAATAGGTTCCAGCTTTTAAAACGAAGTTTTGAAAGGTATTGAGTAATAATGTGGTAACTACCTCATCACCCTATTGAACCAAGGAACAGAGTAACTAGAGTAAAATCTGTGTAACACTGAGGTAGCAAGCCTGACTTGACTTGGCAGTACAGTTCCCATGGTGTTATCTAGTGATTCATAATAATTTAGGTATTGGAAAGGCCGGTAAGCAAATGACATTCAGTAATTATTATTCAGTAATGATTGCACAACTTACTACATTAATGTAGTTCAAGTTTATTTATTAAGTCAATCAGTTGAAGAATATAATTGACAATCAATTGCTTTTTCTGACAACGCAACTCCCAACACTCACACACACACACAAACCTGCGAAACTGACACTAACACACTGACAGGCCTCCCACTGAGGAAGAGGCCATGCTGAAAGCCCAGTGATCAGGCTCCCTGCTGAGCTGCTTTGGGCTTCCTCCCAGGAACCAGGTCCAGGGGCATCTCGCTAGCAAGTGCCTTTGGGGAGTAGTCACACTTTTAAAAGATGGAAATTAAGTGGAAAAATGTCTGCTCACTCACTGATGTAATTATCTGTCCTGGATTAACATCTGTTCGCTAGCTCGAGTGCCAAGTCCACTTCAACATGTGCCAGTACCTCGTGGCAGCGCCGTGTGTGTGTACCTGTGTCTATTTCCAAACGCTGTGTATCTTGGCACCAGTCACGGCAACTTTTCACTCTGACATCCTCCACCCATTCAACATCTGCGTATTTATGGGAACATCTTGGCTGCAGTCATTGAGAATACCAACTTTTTGACACCACCTAATCAGTTTTCCCAGTTCAACCGTGCCACCGTAGCCTTTTTTCTTAGATGCAAATTATTGTATTATGTTTTACATTGTATAAATTGAAATTACATATATAGAACTGTACTATGTTCCATAGATGATTTAAGTTTTTATACAGTTTGATCATATTACCATATTTTTATTCAGTCTATTGCCCATATTGCTTTAGCATTTTCTGCCTACTCTCCTGTTATTATGAAATTAATCCAAGCAGGGACAAGTCCTTAGATTATCCTTTCCTGGTGGTGGTGAGCCTCTAGAAAGCCCATTAGCATGCTTCATTTATCTATATCATGCGTGTCAAAGTAAGTGTCAGGGTGGGCGTTCACCTAGCGGTTTATTCCCACCTTAACAACTCTGTTGTGTACTATAGCACCTGCTTAAAATTCAGCCTGCAAACCTGGGCTAATCCATTATGCATTGGCATTGTTATGCTCCCTCATACTTTCCCCCCTTATTAGAAGGGCTAACTTTCACCGGAGCTGCTCTCAGTGTGTGGAGCTAAATGAAGGATTCCAGCATTTGAATTGTGGTTATTGACATGCAATAACCAAAGGATTACACCTGTCTTACTGTAGAAATATCACCCAATGTAAGCAGCAGGAACGTATTTGGATGACCCTTGGGTATACATCGTGACTATTCCCAAGAATGTTAAGCCCACCGGGAGCAAATTATAATTGAACTACACAATGGGAAGGAGAATCTGCATCCCCTCTTGTTAACTGGGCCCTAATTATCTTTACTCTTTAGTTATTGGAGCAGAGGGGTTGGAGCTCCGTGTCCTCTCTATTAAGCCAACTGTCTGGGGAGTTTTAGCTATAGGTTAATGAACTGCAGAATATCCGGCAGAATGCAATCAAAGCTCAGCCATTATAACCAAGGATATGATGCTTCTGAGCATGTGCATCAGGGCCGTGGAAAGTCAGCTCTCGGGGGAGCGTACCACTGTTGTTTCAGAAATGTGTAATTAGCAACAATGCCATGGTGGTTTTCTCCTATCGAAGGCTCAATATTTCAGATCATCTGCCCCTCTTGCCATGCAAATGGCTCTGGCTGGGGGATATCATCAAGCACTCTCATTACGATGCATGACATGTTGTACAGAGCTCAGTTAGTATAAGATTTGCTTAGCCTTTGGCTTGTCAAATGACTCTATAATTGATTAGATTAATACTGATCAGTGCTAACGTGGAGCGAAGGGTGGACTGATGTCAGCGTAGAACAGATAATTGGATATAGTGAGTTACTGTGAATGGATTATCAGTGAGTAAATGGATTCAAATACGTTATTGAAGTAATCGAACAGTCAGACATGCCGGTTGTCTGAAGGAAATAACCATTGATATGATGCATCTCTGATTCCTTCCTGACCCCCTTACCTGTAATGAAAAGCATGATATCCCAATTATATGACCTCATACATTCCTTATGTCCCACCTCTCTGAATAGTATCAAATCTCTTTGGGAGGAAGACTTGGGAGAGGCAATCCCAGAGGACATTTTGCATCCGGTACATTCCTCATCCATTTGTGCCCAGCATGGCCTGACCTAGTTTAAAATTGTTCACTGGACTAAAGTGAGGCTTCCTAAAATCTACGACGATGTTGACCCAGTCTGTGACAGATGCCGCCAAGCCCCTGCTACTCTCATGCACTTGTTTTGGTCATGCCCTTCCTTGTATTGTTATTGGTCTGAAGTCATCAATACAATCTCTGAGTTAATCAATATACCATTTCAGCCCTCTGCCATCACAGCACTTTGGGGTATTCTTCCCCCTACCCTTATGCTCCCAAAGTACAAATCTGACTTTGACTAGCGTCTAATCCTGTAGAGATGGAAGTCTCATGTGGCCCCTTCACACTCTTTTGGGGTAAAAAAGGTCTTTCATTTAGCAAAATTAGAAAAGATTAGATGTGTTTTAAAGGGATCCTCAGAGAAATTTTACAAAATGTGCGATCCTTTCCTTGCATATGTTGAGAAGCTGCAGTTGTCCTGGAAATCAGTGAAGTGTGTTGTCACACTCTGACTGGGTCTATGGGTCTGTCTTGCCATGTGTTTATCAGATGCTGGATACATAGTATACCCTCACTTGTCTATTCTGTATGTATGTTTTATTGTATGTGTATGCGTGTATATATGTATGTATATACTATATATACAGTATATGTGTGTGTATATATGTGTATGTACTGTATATATATATATATTGTTGTTGTTGTTGTTGTTGTGGATATGCGTTTTGTCCTTTTTTGTTTTGTTTTTTCTCCTTGTCTCATCTTTGTTTTTGAATGTTGTTATTCTACTCTTTCACTTTACTGGCTTTATTGGCTTTGAAAACTCAATAAACAAAACTTTGATGTTGATGATGATGATGATGATGATGATGATGATGATTATTGGTCCTAGCGGGAAATGTAACCTGTACATCATCGACATCTGACAAAGTGGTGACAGTACACACAATTTAACAGACGAAAAAGGCAATACATCACAACACAAGAGTGAACAGCAACATATAACACATCACACAAAGATTCACTGGGAGGGTTTGTTCAGCAGCTCTATGGTTTTTGGTATGAAAGTCCTGTTTGCTCTCGTTGTTCTGTATAGTGGGGGTCTGGATCTGCTTCTCTCTTGGAAGAAGAGTGTTAATATCTCTTATTGTTTGTGGGAAACAGTCCTGAAAATGTTCTGTTTGGGTCTTAATCACAGAAGATGCATTTTGGTTCTATATAACACCTTTTTATGGTTCTTTATGAAACCACCCTCATAGTTCTCTTACAGAGAAAAACTGTGTTTGGACAGTAGAAAGTCAATGCATATTCAAGCAAGGTTGAAACCTTAGCCAACTTAGAATTAACAGTAGATGCTTAAACTACTATGCCACAGTTCAATGTGCACGTGACAAAGGTCAATAACCGAATTTAAACCCAGGAGCCACAAGCACACAGAACACACTAGTCTGCCAGGTCACCAGGATGCCTCAAAGAACAATCTTTTTTACAGTAAGCACCAAGTTCTGTGAGAGTACCATGCATTAGTAATGCCTATAAAGGGTCTGTATCATTTTCTATGTAACAGCGGGCCCAGTACTTCTGTTGTTTTCACTCCTTTTGTTCATCAGACAGAATCTCTGAGGCCATCTCCTCTCCAGCTGGTCCACAGGTGGCTAAACACACTTCGCTCTCATTTGTCTGGCCTGCCAGTTCAATATTAGCCTTCTCTCTATCCTCTGAACAGCCCCTGATATTGTTATGAGAGTGGAGAACAGAAGCAAGAGGACTGAAAAGGCATTTGGCTGGCATTTCCCACCCTGGCTAAATCCTGCTCCTGTTGCCTGGGCCAGACTGTTTCGTTTCTGTTTGAGCACTGATGATGACACTGTTCCAGGTCTCCACCTGTGTTCTCCTCCTCTGATCAGCGTGGTGGCCATGCTGGGAGGGGATAAGCAGCAGCAGGGTGCTCTCATCTTTCCCTAGTCTTTCCACACCGATAAGCACAGAGAGATTATCAGGATTGTAAGGTGTTAGCGTTGCAATCTTTTATGCTTGACCTGAGATCGATGTACGTATGCTTGTTTGATTTTGGTGCTTCAACCCTGGCCGTGTGTACGCCTCATTTTTGCACGTATTTCTTGGTAATGATTTCCAGGACATTTATCTAGAAATTTCCTAGAAATAGACATGAACTTGTTAGTAATAAACCTGAAAAATTAAGTTGCATCAACAGTGATAGCCTTGTTCTGTGTCCCTCATCATGCATCCTCCTTGGATAGTTCAAAGCTTAATAAGGTGGTGGCCGTGGCTTGGCAATGCAAACTTTGGCAAACTTTGAGATATCTTAGATCTGTCAGACACTAGTATAAGATCAATGGTGTTTTGGTAGAACTGCTTGGGCTCATTGATTAATTGATGCAAGTCAAACGTGACACAAATTAGGGGAGTCTTGTCCTAATAATTCTCTGTGTCATGAATGTCAGTGCCAGGTCATCAACTACAACTACATAAGCTTCAAGTCTGACAATGTCACAAATGTCAAATTCATTCTGGCAGTCTTTTTCAATCATTTTAAACTATCATACCGTATGTAGTTATGAAAATTCAATGAAAGGAAAAGATACATTGCGAGATGAGTGAACATTGATTTTTAAAAGTATTATTTTAATTGAAAAGAACAGTGATTATCGGTCATTAGGATAGGCAGGCCCAAGCCACAGTATACAGGGAGGCCTTTATGAGACTGGCTAAATACTGTAGTCTAGTCTACTATAGCAAAAACAATTGAAATACTCTTTATGTATAGGGAACAAGCAATGTTTTAATAAATAGGGTTGTTGCTTAGATGTAGCTTATACATCACTAATGCTTAGGTTAGAGCCTATGTGAAAAAATGAGCCTGTATACAGGAATATTAAGCACAATTTGTACATGTAGTTCAATGTCTGTATTGAATATATGAACAGGTAAGGTTGCCACTGGATGGAGGTTGCATAAAAAAATATAAAATAAATTAAAGAGTGGCCTCTAGGGCGATAAAAAAACAACTAAAATGTCAAAATGAGATAGTTTTTGGCTTGCAGTACCTATTGGTTTCAATGAGAAGTCCTAATAAGCTGTTTTTAGGGCAGCTGAAAGACAAATGTAGAAACATTGTCATATTATTACAATTGCCTGGCAAAGAGAAATATTGCACTAAACCTAAAAATGCAAAAACATATTTGTATGGCTGTAAAAATTTACTTCAGTCAGTTCTTGCCCATAATGCTCTACAGCATATCTACAGTCTGTCATGTATACTGTACTTCAATAACTTGCAACTGTGCTGCTTTTTTATTCAGTCAAGGACATGCAGTAGTAGTCTGTCTTCAGCTTTCATTTGTAATATAAGTGAATCAACGTCTTATTCATTGATTCTCAAAGGTGTTATAGTGTCTATCCATATAATGGCTGTTTCGTGGAAAAAGCAGCTATATACAATAATACAAGCAATATAGAGTGCATCTCAGTGTAAAATATAGCATCTTTTCTGAAATATGCTGTATTTATAGATAGTTTTCTTCTCAAATATGCTGAGTTTGCAAGTTGCATGGACAACCACGCTGTGTTTTTGCGTTGGCTAACTCACTTAGCAGTCAAAATATGCCAAACACAGCAATGCGGTTTTCAAAGCCTTCAATCAGCAAATGGTGACATTGCAAGAAGCAAAATGCACATAGCAAGATCAGAGACACCCATGACTTCACTTCCCAAGATATTATTACATGACATGAGTGCAGAGAGTGAAGCAGCATTAACTGTTAGGATACAACATCCATTTGAAGATTTGTTTTTAGAAGAAACATCTATCTATCTATCTATCTATCTATCTATCTATCTATCTATCTATCTATCTATCTATCTATCTATCTATCTATCTATCTATCTATCTATCTATCTATCTATCTATCTATCTATCTATCTGTCTGTCTGTCTGTCTGTCTGTCTGTCTGTCTGTCTGTCTGTCTGTCTGTCTGTCTGTCTGTCTGTCTGTCTGTCTATCTGTCTATCTGTCTCTCTGCCTGTCTCTCTCTCTCTGTCTCTCTGTCTCTTTGTCTCTTTCTCTGTGTCTGTCTGTGTGTCTGTCTGTCTCTGTCTGTTTGTCTGTGTATCTTTCTGTCTCTCTCTCTGTCTGTCTGTCTGTCTGTCTGTCTGTCTGTCTGTCTGTCTGTCTGTCTGTCTGTCTGTCTGTCTGTCTGTCTGTCTGTCTGTCTGTCTGTCTGTCTATCTATCTGTGTGTTTTTGTGTGTAATTATATGAATGCAGCAATGTCATGCATTGATACACACAATTCAGAGAAGACAGGAAGTGGTAGGTTTCTGGACTGGTCCATGGTTTAGAGGAAGGCACAGAGAGAACTCAGTGTTGTAGATGGGCATGGGCGGATGGATAGATGAGAGGATGCAGAAACAGATAGAGGCATGGCATGCTCTCCTTTGCAGTGCCTGGTCCAAATAATGGGGAGGGCCAGCTGGGGCTTTTGGCAAACATATTTAGGACCTAGTGACAGACCCTAAGCCCCTGAACTAATCCTGTTGCAGGTGATTATGTGGAGAGAATTTGAGACTACACCCCCTGCTCCTTTTCCCTGCTCCCTGTATACTGCTGTGGAGGCTTTTTGTCTGGAGGAACCTGTATAGCTGAACACTAGTGGAACCTCTGGAGTGGTCAGTCAGTCCAACTGGCTCACTGCACTTTCTTATGATACCGAAGGATAGAATTGCATACCGAAAAAATGAATAATACTTTCCACCAGTACTCTAGAGGGTTCTCCGTATGTCTGATTTATTGAGAAACCAGGTTAACACTAGGATTTTAGAATGGTGATTAAATTTTTGTTCAAGGAAACGTAATCAATATACTTCGTCTTCATGGCCAATGTCCTATCTTAAGTGCAAAAGTTACTTCTCAAGTGTCCCTGTCATTATGATGATGGCATTCTGCTTTCCTTTGGATGCAGTTTTTTTTCTTTCTTTCAAGGTTCAATCTTAATATTATAGGCTGTTTATCAACCAATGTCTCACCTTGAGACAGAAAGAGACTGGAAGCATTAGATGCACGTCGTTTTTAATTGCCACACACACTGAAATCATCACGTGGCAAGTCAAACCACCTTGACATGTCTGTTCCATCCTTGGGTCAACCTTGGAGCAACAAGAGAGGCCCATAAGAGCTGCTTTTTGTGAGCTGTCTGGAGCCATAGTAACTATTGGCCTGTTTTGGGTCAAAAGGACTTAATTGTAATATGGTGACTGCAAACTAAGCAGTGTAATTTACATACATTTACATAGTAGCATACAAATGCGCAGATGTATGGACAAAATATGAGCACTCTATTGGCTAGCTTGGTTACTAGCCTGTCTCCAAATATAAAAAGCAGATTGTAGTACAGACCATGGCCACCTTAAAGAAAATATGATATAGTAACCCATCACAATGGAGAAATGCAGGTGCTAGTACTGATTCTTCAAATCCCCCACCTGCACTGCACCATACAAGCATCAAACACAGAATGTCATCTTTGCTACCTTCTTGCATAATGTCGTTGTAATGGACAGCTACATCTTGATTATGTGACTATGTGACATTTCAATACAGTGCAAACCTATCACTAAGTCATTTTTAGTCTCAAACTAAAAGTTTGGGCTGATAATTATAAGCAATTATCAGAAACTATGGAATTAGTACAGAGTTATTATTTGTGTGGGTTGGAATACCTTTCAACAAAATCATTTAAGCCCCAGGGAGCCCTAAAAGTATTTCTTTTCAGGTTACTTGAAGACATTTAAAGGCAAATGACAAAATGCTCTTTTTGCTATCAGGCTCTCTCTTCCTCTCTCTGGTGCTAGTTGAGTGGCAGGTACAGCCTGTGACAAACAGCATGCTCTAAATCTGTCAGGGCTGATTGTACTGGCCTCTTTTGACTAACGGCAACATATAAAAAAAAACATCCAGACCAATGGAAAGAACGGCAGTATACTCCCAGTGGATGATGAGATTATGAGCCAAAATGAGAAATTCAATCTTCCTGGCCTCCCACAGTTCAAAGGGCCACATGGGCTGATCTTTCCTTCTCTCCTTTTCACAGGACTGTATCGTAGCCCTTCCTGTGGGATAACATGACCTTCCATACTATAACAGGTATCAAATAAATCAAAATTAAACCGTTAAGTCATCAAATTCTATCATAACAGTGGGACTTTACAAGGGTTAAGTTACATTCTGTGCACAGAGGGTTAATACTGTATGTGTGTGCGTATGTGCATGTGTGTCAGTGTGTACGTTTGAGTGCAGGCAGCAAGTGACGATATATAAAGTTGCAAATTTGATGGACTCATCATCATTACCCACGCATGCTATGTCCTTCTAGCAGCATTTGTCAAAGCTTAAGTTTCTCTCTCCGACAGCTGAACAAAGTGACTGTGGGTGATTAATAGCATCTTATTATATAAATATATATTTTTTTGTTTTACCAGCAGCTTCGTGCCAGATTTGCTCTTCCATGCTTTGTTCTGATTACACATTGCTCAGTAGTATATTATGTTCATATTTATCCTCAAACTGTATTCCTGTTCTCCATCTTTCTCAGGCACTCATCCACATTCTTTTAAGTTTTTCTTACACTTCGATAATAACTACCAAAACAGTAATCAACAACAAAAATCTATCAAAAACATTTAATTGTGTAAATGATGCTGTACAAAGCGGAAATTACTACTAAAGGCTTTACATGAGTCAGTGCCAGCTTTCAATCAACAAATGATAAAATTGTGGTAATTTGGGGAAATGTTAAATGTGCTTATAATTTCCCCTATGTACACACCCTAACACATACATGCCACCCTTGAGGATTAGACACACATAAGACAAATTGCTGTAAAAAAAGTAATGAGCAACATCTACAATCTTTAAATCAGAGGCAACTGCTCAGACAAGTATTACCATTACAGTTGCAAAGCTATATAAAGTCTTCCTTGGATTGTTCTGTGGAAACTGCTTCACATATGACTCACCTAGATCATGAATCTCAATGTATATGTATGTGTTTCACTTTGTTTTCATTTCAGCTTCCTTAAATGTTTTTCATGACAAGCTGTAGTCTTAGTTTTGGTTATCTATTTTAATCTTGCTTCTCTGTCCTGCAGTGTATCTTGTGTAATAAAACAATGGTGCGTCATCATGATCCAGTCCATGATCCCATCAGTCAGCAACAAGCACTGGATCAGATTACCTGTCACACTGTACTTCCCATGTGGAATATTTCTAAAGCTCTATTCGAACCTGTAATGTCATTTTTACATGCTATGTGTAATTCCAGAGGACCACTCTTACTGGATACAGGATTCTCTGTAATTTTCACAATTACTGCTTGTAAGTCCAGATGAAAAACATCATGATGTCAACTTCCATTTATATGCACACACTGGTCGGGCAATCTGCTGGCTGCCAAACACGTAATGAATTATTACATTATGGAGATGTCAAGTTGAACTGGATTACTATCATCAGATGACCTTTGAGTTTTCTGGTAATTTGCTCCAGACTTTTTACTTGTAAATGTTACAGACATGGCAGATTCATACTGGATCAAAATTATGGATGCCATTGGAAATAGAAATACAAGACCTTCCCCAATAAAAAAAGAATCCACTTAAAATAAGGCTTAACACTATCAGAATTGTATCTGGGCTCCCGATGGACTGTAGCAGTACTTGGTCACACTAGGCCCTTAAAGACGGCTAGCTATCATGCAGTCTTGACGCATCTTCACCAGCTAAACTTGCTAACAAGCTAGCTGTCACTCCACTCAGCAAGATAATCTTCTCCAGACCACAGCTGAGTGGTACCCAGAGGGTTCAGCAACGCGGTTGGCTGGTGTACAATAATTTGAGGCTTTTTCTTTTTATCTTCCTTTTGTCTTGTCTGCCATCTGAACCCACTGTCAAGTCGCGTTTTCCCCTGATTCAAATGAAGTGGAGGGCTTTAAAGAAATCCAATGGGATTTACGCATGCACTCAATAAGATTTGACCGGAAATGCTGCATGGTGCAAAGCCGGCCTGGAGGGGTGAATGACATTATCCAAAGGGCTGCTGTGCATTATGAACACAATCCATTAGATGTGCTGTCTATTTTGTTGACATTTATTGTTTCAGTTGGCTTTCCAATCCAACTTTTTATTTGGTCATGTTCAGACTATGTTTTGCCCCTATTTTCTGCTTCACTGGGCATTGCAAGTAGTGTGAGTAGGTTTCTGCTTTCCACTGATATGATAGTCACCTGGAGACACTGATCATGATGGATGAGATTGTCTCCCACTGCACCCCTGGTATTTGATGCCTCTTAGGGAGGAGGAAAGCACTACAGTTCCACAGAGTGAGTGGGAAACGCAAGACAAGTGGCATCTAATAGACACACAGGGCTTCAAATAACGAGACAATGTAGGGATTTTATATAAAAGGGATCAGTCTTGGCTGGTTATACGTTTGGTCATTTTGCTTCATGAGGAGTCTGAAATTAAAGCTACATATGGCATCTCATGGATTCTGGGCTTTTATTTCAGTCTCTCCCTCTCTATCTCTCTCATTCTCTCTCTCAGAGCCAGAGGGTCACTGATTAACTGATGTATTCTGTGGGACGCGTCAGCCAGGTGGAGTGTACAACACATCTGTTGTGTTAGTCTTCCAGGCACGGCCTTCACCTACCCATGGCAAGCCTCTGGTGCAGGAACGGTCTCAGCTGCTGTGTTCCCATTTATTTATTGTCATCTATTGGACATGTATTTGTACAGTTTTCCACAAAACACAAACTGGTTTAATTGCTACAACGGCCACCATCTTTCCAGACCCCCTACTCTGACATCCATCCAAGATAATGCCCTCCACTACTGTGGCTTTGTGCACATTTTGTACAGGTTTTAAAGCAATACTTTATTGTAGCATATTTACTTTATAACATGCATACCGTGGCATGAATTAATGAACTGCCAATATTAGTTGTCCTATATATATTTGCTGCGATGCCACTTCTTCCATTTATTTTGATAACATAGTCATGAAAGTCATATTTCCAACATGAAGTATATGATGCAGATAATATAATTTGTGCTGTTACCATCAAAGAATCACTTTTAGCTTTTTTAATCAATAGCAAGACCTGGAAAAACACATCTAATTTGTGATAATCTGCAACCTATTTGGCTCTATGAAACCAAATACAAAAAACCTAATACAGCTTATTGTTTACTTAAAACAATGCATCCTGATCCCATCACATAATTGTTAGCTGTAAAAAAAAATTATACAGCATGAGGAAACATTTATCAGTGAAGTCCTGCATACTGGTTTTGTCATAGTTATAATTCATGCAACATTGGGATCAATAGATATAGACAATAAAAAAATTAGGAAGAGAGCAGGGGCATAAATGACATCTAATCAACACAAAACTCTGTCCAACAAGCCGTCACTCATGCCAATGCAACTTTGGGATCAACAGATATAAACGATTAAAATCTAAGTGCGACTTGGGGATCAATAGATAGAGATGTTTAAAATAAAGCCAATCAGGAAAGGGGGAGGGGCTTAAATGCCATCACCAATCGACAGGAAAAACTCTCTCCCGAATCTGACGAACCATCACCCATGTCAATGTGACTTTGGAATCAATAGATATTGTCGATCAAAAAATAGCCAATCTGGAAAGGGGGAGGGGCTTCGATGACATTACCAATTGATACATCACTCTCTCGAGTCCAGTGAGACATCACTGCGGCTTCGGGATTGCTCTCCTGAGTCCGACGAGCTGTCACTCATGTAAATGCTACTTTGGTATCAACAGATATTGATGATTACATATCTTAATGCAACTTCAGGATCAATACAACCAATCGGGAAAGGGGGAGGGGCTTAAATGACAATCAATCCATAGGAAACTCTCCCCCGAGTCTGACAAGCCACCACTCATGTCAATGTGAGTTCGGGATCAATAGATATAAATTATTAAATCCAGTATAAATGTTTTTTGGCAACACACAAATGTTTCGTCGTTGCTTACTTTTTTTTTTTTTAATGTAGCATGTGATTTCATACTATAGCTAACTAATACTAAACCTCTCAGATTGATATATTCTCTAAGAGGCAAATTTGGAATCGGTTTCATGCAGCAGAAAAGGATAATATTTCAACAACCATTCCATATTCACACCCAAACGTAAACCTTTTAATGGTTTTTGAAGATTTTTTCCAAAACCAGCACCTAGATAGTTAAAAGTCTATAAAAAGTATGTAAAGTAATGCTAGTTTGTGCAACGCCATATAGGGCGTGATGTACACCAGACTATTTCAGTGGCAGTTCCAAAACAAAGCCACACATAGACAGGTAAAGATGGCTTTGCTCTCCCCTTTCGTTCCCTGTCTTCCAAGCAAGCATAATCCAAGTGTTTGTTTGTGACTCTAAATTCACACATTGACCATCTGTTGGAGGAAAATGTCGCACATTGTTCAGTCGCTTTGGAAATGCGTCAGGTGTGGATGGATATGGATCTTTGAAATCCAAGGCAGTGTTTAATCACTGAAAGCCGCCTCATGAAAAACACCACACAAGCCTACAGTAGTCATGTTGTACCAATGAATGATTTGAGAAAAATTGCCGTTATGATGGAGCAAAAATACTTCTGGACAATATAATGGGAGAAGCTTGTGGGTCTTTATGAGAAACTTGTTTTTCATGATGAGATGCATATATGTGGAGAAAAAAAAGAAAGATGACTCAAACAAGACAATATGCTTGTTCAAATTTGTAGTTCATTTCTATAGCAACCCCTCAGGCAATCAGCATGCTATTGGAAACGCTGGATCTTAATGTCAAATCACATTATTTACCCAGACTGGCATGCACAGAGCGATGTAGCACATGATATGAGTACACAGGCCTGCATAAATGTAGGGTCAATTTAATTTACAATAATAATTCACAATGTTCTATATTCGGCACCTTGTCTCGATCTGATTTCCCTGCTTCTATTGGATGCTGTCCTTTTTTATCGAGTTCAGTTTTGTTTGTCTGCTTCCACCTTCACAGTCTGAACATATACTAGTGCTTCACTTGAACTCTCCCAGACTGACACTGCCCTGACAGTTTCGTTAGGAGACCTTTGATTTACAGTGCAGCACGCATCCTTTCAAGCTCTTTTTACGGTTTGGGAGCATGCATGTCAGCGGGTGTTTCTATTCATCATGTTTTTCCACTGTCAAGCCTTGCCGTATAAGATTGAAACATGGCGAGATTCCCCATTATCACGTATATCCATGTGTATGGAGATGTTGAAGGGCGGATGATTTATCTTCTACTTACTATTTCTCAGACAAACATTTCCATATAAGGTTGATGCATGTTGATTGAAGAGAATATAGAGGACAACAGATAGCACTGCATGTCTCTCTCAGATAATGGCTACGTATGGAGTTAATATTTCAATGTCCATCTATGGTAGCTCTTACTGTTATCACCAAGCCCTTTTTATCACGTTTTATCAACAAACCTTGCTTAAGATATACTAATCCAAACCTCCAGGAAACGGAGGTCATACAACCAGTTCAAATGTTTCGAGTCTGAAATGCATTGAAATATGAGACAAACTATGAAACATGCATTCACATACAGTATATGCAAAAACAATTGTATTCGGTCTAGACTGTACAAACAAGCAAATGCAATAATTTTGTGCTATTAATTGAATATTTTTGCATCATTGCATAACTTGTTCAGTGAGTTTTTGAGATAAAGTTCTACAGCATGTCAAGATAAACCAGCAAACAATTTAAAGGTCACTAATCTAAAGCGGCAACATGCAACCAGCTCACAGGTTACTCATGGAGGAATTTCTCTACATATATTATAATGAATTGTATAACAAATTTTTTGTGTGAATTATAATGAATCTGATTTTTTTTTTGTGCTGCTGTATATGTCATAATTTTTTAACTCCCACTGCTTTTGATATGTAACTTACCAGGCTGAAGGAGAGTTTTCTTAGATTTTGTGGGAAATTGAGCTGGAGAGCTTCCAAATTGGACCACATGAAAGCACAAAGCAGATCTTTGTAGCTACAGTACCTTCTGTAAAAGTTATTTTTTTAAAGCCCTGGAGTGTCATCACAGCTAATTTCACAGCAATATTTTAATGAGAAAATCCTGCAAATACTGCAGCTTTTTTATAGTATGACATTTTACCATTTCTAAATACTATATGTGCTTTTTGCCTGTGGGTATAACCTACAATTTTGTTCATGTCTCCAGAACTGGCAGCATAATGGCGGAGATGCTTCCTGTTTCAGCTCTGTGTATCTCTAAGCATGCAGCTGCCGCCGCCCTGCAAGCTCCACATAATCCCACATTCTGGCAGAGCACTATAGTGTAAAATAATGGGCGGCACATTATTTTAGCTAACAACATATTTCCTTGTCGAGGGCAATTTGGCAATAGGCTTGATGTTTAAGGCCTCGTCATCATTGGAGGAGCGTCGGCTAAACACCCCTTCACGAATTTGCACACGCACACGCACACACACGCACATGCACACTGTGTGTTCTGTGATTGTTTAGCACAGTGGCATTGGTACAATAGCTTGGAGGGGGTGCGATCCTTAAATAGAAGGTTTGAAGGCAGAGCAAGGCGAGCCAAGAATTCTGATCAGCTGCGAGAAGAGAAAACTGCTCTGGATGTTTTCCAAGTACCAACACACAATCCTGAAAAGCCGAAAAATTGAACTTTAGCATTTTAATAAACTGCTTTCCACACAAAAGTCAGTATCTGACCTAACAATTTATTTTCAGCTTTTAATGAGAATAATGTGGAAAATAATGGGATAACCAATGTCCAAATGTGACTTTTACATTTACTCAAGAATACAGAATACTAGTAAAATGGGCAATAATATTCAGCATTGTAACAGGGATTAGGGTGTACTCATTCACTAACACACTCACTATCTTATGTCTTTTCTCATGTTTGCTGGAGGAAAACCTTACCCTTCCCAGTTCCACAGAATTATATATCACTTTAAATTATGGGTGGCATCATCTTGTTTCCATTCCTGCCTTATCCACCTTCACCATGCTTATCAGTTGAGAATAAAGAAGCTTGAATAAATCAAACAGGCCTTTGCTCTCAAAGTCAAGCAATCTCCCTTATCTAATTAGTATTTGGCACAACTTGACATAGATTTTATTTTCCAAAATCTGAATTGTGCAATACATTCCTTTTACAAAGTGCAAGACGACTCATGTACGATTTCTCAGAAAACTGCTTGGACAAGTGGAAAATCACATCTCTTCTCCAAGCGACTCTCTCTCCTCCCCTCAGTCATCCACCATTAGGCTTGCACAGTAGCAAAAGCTGTTGGCAGGCTAAGCCAGGCTGCTACCTGCTGAAATGTAACTAAGACAAAGCTCCTTTATCTGCCCTGCTAGTCTGCTGTCCTCAGCACACAATTTACAATTCAGTCATTTAACAGATGCTCTTATCCAGACAGAGACATAATAATGCATTCAAATATGGAGGTGGCCGAGACGGCCTCATAATTCCAGTGTGTCCTCCTAACTTTGTCAGATGTGAAGGACGTCGGGCACTGGTGGTGGAGGTCACAAGAGACCTGTCTGGATGGCAGACTGGAGAGATGACTTACTTTATGACTCCCCCTTCGGATTTCTCGCTCTCTCTGGATTTCTCATTTCCCATGTTTTTTTTCTACCTGCATGCCACATTACATTTTGAAGGTGAATCCCATAAATACTGAAATTACTTCAGAGGATAAATTACTCAGGAGGGCTTTTTTTCCCACCTGATTATCTTTGTGTGGAGTCCCTAGCTTCATTTTGCATCTGCAAATCCTTACAGCAACTGTATACATACTGACAACGCCAAAAGTAAAATTTTCTATAATAATGGAGTGAAACAAAGGACAAATGAAGGGATGGAGAAATGTGCTGATTTACTTAATCCCCTAGAAATGTATATCATTTCCAGATTTATTCCCTATGTCTCAAATTTCTCATTCCGTCTAAATTTTTATCTATGAAAACAGGCTTGGGAAATTAATCTCCTGACAGGGTCATGTCCAGGCCCACAGACATTCTCAGCAGGTGCTCTCTCTGTGCCTGGGTGTGCATGCGGTGTATGTATGAGCGTGTGCGTGATTCAGTGTGTGCACGTGTGTTAACAACTGTAGGTTTTTACTACTGCATTTCACAGTTAAGTAGTGTATTTCAATTCATTCTTTGGTTTTTAGCTTCCCGGTGGAAGTTACATTAATGACCATTAATGATTAAAATTGGCCGAAATGAATCTAGTGATGCGGTAAATGCAACATTATGTTAATTAGAAGATATAATCAATATGTTAACCAGTCAACTCACAGTGATTTTCCTAATGTACTCTAAAGGCTGGTACACTTGATCACCAGTGAAATGGCTTTGCGCTGGAGAGAGTGGTGGTGCCAACCTCAGAGGGAGTGCTACCTTAGTGCTGTGCACTGCTGAAAACTTCCAAATGATTTGAACTTTGACCCAGCAGCTGACCTTGCAAATCACTTACAATCAGATTATTACAGATGTATTGCAAATGTAAAACAGCCTGCGACCGGTGGCTTAGAAGAGACGATTTGGCATCACCTAATGTTTTTATATCCCCTGTCTTCCTGCTAACATGCACACTTCCATGATGACATATCAACAAGCCTACCTACGCCCTACTTCATGGTGCACTCGTCATGTGTGGGCGCCTTAAGAAGTGTCACAAGAATCATTCCAAAGACTATTTCCTTCAAAATATTCTTGCTTCAAGAATGAGTGTTGTCATCCATCATGTGACATTGATGAGCGTACCTGTCTTAGCCTACAAATACCTGTTCAAGTTCTCATAGTTAGCTAAGCTAACTAAGCTATTTTTCATTTGTTTCTTTTCCTTATTTGTAACTTTTACCTTGTTTACAGTAAGAGCTGTAGCCAGACTGAAATTTCCAATAAGGTTAAAAAATCCAGACCCTTAGCGGTGGCTGTGGGGGTCCTCAATCTGAAACTGCAAAACTGACTTACTGTCCTGCAATTCCAGGGATCACAACACCCCGTTATTATGTTAAATTAGATGTGAGGATTTGCCAGGATGGCCACCACCTGAAGCGTCACTTGGTATAGAGCATTTTGAGCCCTGTTCAAGGCAACTTATATCTATATTTGCAGACACATCAGCATATAAATTAACATGAACAGAGGAATCTGTTAGAAGGTATTTTATTATCACTTATTGACTAAATGCTGAACTTTAATTCAATAGCAAATTCCCCAGTTAACCCTCAGCAGGCCTAGCCTATAACCCCTATTTGCGTTACAGAAAGATTGAGACGTGTTTGTCCGCACAATTTCATAATTTGTGCAAACAAATTAACACATGCCCCAAAGTTAAAAGACTGTGCACACATTTGAAGCTCATGTAACTATTTAGTTTGATAAAATATAATATATAATGTATATATTAATGAAGTTTTAGTTCAGGCCAAAAAACGAGTTATTGCTGCAGACGCTTGTGATGCAAGCTGTTATTGTTAGTAAGAGACAACTGACAAGGATTTTGGTGGGCTGCAGTGGGCTTTGCCATTGTCAATATACAGATTTGAGAGATGTTATGGGCTTTATAGTCAATCAGTTGCAAGGATTTGTATCGGTCAACACTTACAGCTCGCCAACATCACATCTCAGAAAAGGGGTTGGTGAGGTTGCACTGGCTCTATATATTATTGCGTGCACACATTTTCTATCTATTTGCACAGTTTTTATGCAACTTCAGTGCACGTATTATATGCTCCCACAATCCTCTTTTCCTATTAAAAAATATTTATCTATCTATTTGTGGCACCATCTGAGGAAAAATGTAATCTAATGTATTTATTTATCTATGTTATTGGAAATACATCTCTTATATAGCAAAGGCCTTTTGCCTTTTTGGTCACAATTCAGCCTGGCTTACAATGGCTGATATTTGCACTTCTACGACATGTTTTAAAATCATAGCTAGCTAGCTGGAGCTTGCAAAACATTTTTATCTTTTATTATTTTTGAATGTGACCTCAGCATTCTACACATTGAAATAACTTGAAGAAACCAAAATATAAATTTTCTAAATATGCTATCATCTTCTGAGCAAATTTGTGGCAGTTGGGACATGCACAAGGGAACTCACAGCTGACGCCAACAGCCGGCTCTTGCCTTGACAGCAAGCCAGGTGGTGTGTGGAATACTACAAACAGTATCACTAATTAAATACCGGTACTATGACAGCAACATTTTAAAATTAATTGTTTAAATAAAAGGCATGGCCCTAGCGACTCATGAAAAACTAAAAACTAAAAATCCTTGTCTTGATAAGCATCTTCATTTTAGCAAATAGATTCAAAGGTTGCTCTGTTTCTTGAAGGTCATGTTACGATAAAAAATAAAAGTATTCTGTCGCTGAATGTTGTGCTCACTGGCATTATCTAATTCTTCAGAATACTGTTCCTTTCACCATAAAAGGCTTATTATATAACATCTCTTAATTTAATTATTTTTCTCTGTCTTTTGGTCAGGGTTTGATGGTATTGTTCAGTCAAAAGCAAAATTACCATAGCAACAGGGCTGCAGTTGCCAAAAAATTAAGACAGTGCTGTAAAATTACTTTAAATATACATTAAAGTGATTCTTGTTGTTTTGATTTTACCGACATCTTTAGTGCAAGGCAGTCACAATATATTTATTTGTATTTAAGTCAAATTGACAAAGCCAAGTGACACAACAATAAACACAAGAAAAAAGCACAAAAAGCAATGACTCAACAAAATAGAAAGAAAGACAAAAAAATATTGGTTATTGTTGTTGTGTTTTCTTTCTTCACAACACTGTGCCGGTACTTTGACGTCACTGGACTGACAGCACCTGTCACTCGCCCAAACAAACAAACAAACAAACAAACAAACAAACGTGGGCTGCTCCACTGAGAATAGCGAAGCAACTACAAATAACGGAAACAGAAAATAATTAACACCAGAATTTAAGCCAATGTCTAACAGAGACGGTAATATCTACACTTCATAAATATATCCAGTGGCGGTCCTGGCATATTTGGTTCCCTAGGCAAGATCATGAAGAGACCGTCTGAGACTTAACTCAGACTCATGACTGAAGACTTGAGACTTGACTCAGACTTGTCTCTCAAAGACTTGAGACATGACTTGGCCTTGAGCTCAAAGACTTGAGACTTGACTTGGACTTGCATTAAGTGACTTGTGAGCATCTCTGATGTGATGTCAGTAAATTGCACACAATACGCTCATGTTTACCAACTAACCGGTCTGTGATCACTTTATACCAAAGGATACCAAAGGGACGAGAGAGGCAGAAGATCTAACGTTGGTGAGATCAGCTTTCTCTCGATGGAGCGCTCACTCGCTTCCGTTTAGGAAACAGTTTTGTATTTCACTCTTCAGTTTTGATTCATCACTTCCAGTTAGTGGGGATGGGCTCTCTTCTCTATTGCAGCCCCACTTTTTGATTTAGGCTGATAAGACGGGTGTATTTTTGCATACAAATCTTCCCTAGTGTAGCTTTAAGTCACAGTTTTGTGACAACAAATGTAAACCCTCTAAATTGCAATGTGTTCATTTTTATTATTTGTTTTAAATTTAGTGGTTGCATGCCAAAATGACTCTCTCTAGTCATATGGTGAAATTTGCTGACATACGGTACTTTGAGTTAAAAAAAAAGGTCATTTTCTCCCACTTTCAGTGTACACAGTGAGTCTGCCAGTGATTTTCACATTTCATGAATTGGGTCATTTATTTAACTGTGTTCTGTTTAATAGAGAGACCATCCTGTAACTGTAAGGTTCACATGTCCGATCCCTGCAAGAGCCATTGTGTCCATGCCTGTTGAATGTTCCCATCCTTCTACAGACACTGAACTCGTCTCTGGTCTGCACCCTGATGCCTGGTGAAATATGTACATGTCAGTCAATCAAGACTATAAGCAGAGAGATGGTACAGTAGAAAGGAAATTGTTTGAGCCAATGCAGGTCACAACTGCTGTTTTATGGGTTTTGGGCCAAATTCCCCCTCACCCACCCCAACACACACACAACCACCAACACCACCCCACACACAGCCCCTCCACAGGCATGCCAGTACTGAGCGGTGCCCTCACCACACAGAGCAAGGGAGGGCCAGGGGACAACCGGGGCGGTGGGGGCACAACCTGTCAGAAAGCTCTGCTGCCAGGCCTGGAATGCATTTGGAAGTAGCCTTCACTGAAAGTGATTTATCTTAGCGATGCCATGACACTTACACAGATGAACTGTACACGAAAAGCATTTCAAGATCCTTCTCATTTTTTGTCATATCTTCTGCAGATGTGAATTCCAAACCAAGTGGATTGCAAGTGGTTACAACTCAAACTATAGATTGTAAAAAACAACAACCCTAAATTAGTTGTTTTGATGAACATTGTTACAGTGTACTCAATTCATTTTGTGCTTCATAATGCTTGCTCCATCTGTGTCTCCATGGATGTTCCTCACTACATCTACTGTTCATCAAATGTGCAAATTCCTGCTGTTGTGACATCTTTTTCTTTCTCTTTGTGGCCTCACTCAGAGAATGTGAGGAGAGCCTATCTGATTACAAATGTAATTGCACTGGACAGAAAACCATCACCAAGTCATCAATCAACCTCAATCCATGGGAGGTTTGATTGAATTTCATCATTTCCTTCAGTCTGAGAGGTTCTGGAGGTCGATAAGCCTGGTATTTGTGCCACAGAGTTAGTCAAATGAGTGGCATCCACTAAAATTGTATCCTCTATTATTTCCTCCAGTCTCTTTATTTGTTTGCACTGTCCTCAAAATATAAACTGAATTGCACAGGTGGGCTTCTCCTGTTGTTCATACTTTGAAAATACTTAAAAATCACATAACAGAATTGAAGACTGGGAAATACAAAACTGAATAAAACAACTCTAAACTGAAATATACATCTCCACAGAATATAGTGTATCACAGATATGTTCTGAATATTCATTCATCAACATGCAATATGGTAGCAAATAAACACAATGTCTACATAAAAGCACAGAACAATATATTTTCTCATATCAGAACCTGCAACTGACATTGAAATAAACACAAGCATTGTTTTTCATTCATAACTTGATTTACTTTTTAGATGAAAATGCTTTCCCCCCCAACCTTACTGTTCTCACCTTCTACTCATGCCGAATGTGTTGGTGAATATCTTAATATGTCATCTTAATACCTTAATATGTCTATTAGTATAGTCTTTATATAGTACATACAATTGTGTCAAAGTGATTACATTTTACTAAAACAAATGACTGTGATTTCTTCTTTCCACTGTCAACTTTGAAAATACACCCTAAGAGTGAGGTGTGGAAAGAGCAAGCTAAATTCATATTAATAGAAACATAATCTCTTCTTTCATCTTTCATTTTTCACCGCCACATCAGACCAATGTAGCTCTCTCATCATCCTCTTAATTAGCTGTCATGATATGACCGAGAGGAGTTCCAGAAAAGATGCTTCCCTTGACACAGGACAATAGAGAAGATGGGAGGAGGGTGGTTTCTAGGATATTTCTCCACTGTTTTTCTTTATAGCCTCTTTTAAGGCCAGTGTCCTCTTGGGGGCCGACTGTATCTATCCTACTAACTGGAAATGGAAGAGCAGAAAGGGTAAGGCTTCACCAGAGACACAATACATCACAAGTGACAGATGTCTGGCTGAGTCACAATGCCAACTGTCCCTTTCTTCTTCAGTTATTAGTCGGCCCTGTTGCCACGCTCAAGCATACAAGCAGACAAGGCTCAACTAGTGCATTTTCTATGTTGTGATGAGATTAATTTAAAATGCTGGCAGATGTAATGTAAAGAGATCTCGTGATGCTCTACAGCCCTAACACTGACAAAGCTGTAAATATGTCACATTTTCTCACATGGCAAACTAACCTATTCTAACCTGTGTGCTAAGTACAGTGTAGTTGACCCTCTTGCTGGGCAAGTGTCCTGGTTTGTATATGTGTATGTATACAGAGCAATTAAGTATCTCTACCTCTGTTTGATTTCAGTTTCACATATGCACTTGTAATACTGCACTTATCACTTTTCAGATTATTATCAGTGCCTATGCTAATATAACCCACAGGGTGTAAGATATTGTCTTTTAAAGTTTCCTAATTAAATTTTTTAATATTAGCACTCCCATCAGGCCAATTGGCATCATATTGAAAACAACAGGGTTTCAGTGGGGTGGAAACCCAATAATCCTATTCCTGTGCTCGCAGGACAATGCAAGATAATTAGCTAGGACTGCATGTATTGAGAAAAGCGCCACGAAGGGTGATACTTTACCTACCCTAGCTTCACTATTTGTAAGCTCTCTAATGATGACATGTTCAGCTTTGATCAAGACACATAGCATAAAGTTTATACTCTTGTATCCTGATGGTAACTGTTGGTGTCAATGGCGTCAATTTCATTTTAGAAGTGGTAAGGACATTTAAGGCTGGGGTTCTCCACACCATCAAAACTGACGATACAATTGCCATTGCCCTTCACACTGCCCTCTCTCACCTGGATAAGAGGGACACCTATGTGAGGATTCTGTTTGTAGACTACAGCTCAGCATTTAATACCATATTTCCCTCCAAACTTGACACCAATCTCAGGGCTCTGTGCCTGAACACCTCTCTATGCAGCTGGAACTTTTACTTCCTGTCGGGCAGATGCCAGGTGGTGAGGATGGGCACCACCACCTCCTCCCCACTGACCCTCAACATGGGGGCCCCCCAGGGATGCTTTCTCAGTCCTCTCCAGTACTCCCTGTACACCCACGACTGCGTGGCCACGCAGAACTCCAACACTGTCATCAAGTTTGCAGATGACACGACGGTGGTAGGCCTGATCTCCAACGGCGACGAGACAGCCTACAGGGGGGAGGTTAGAGCCCTGACACAAAGGTGCCAGGAAAACAATCTCTCCCTCAATGTCAACAAGACCAATGAGCTGATTGTGGACGGCAGGAAGCAGGGGGGAGCGCAAACCCCCATTACCATTGATGGGGCTGCAGTAGAGAGGGTCAGCAGCTTAAAGTTCCTCTGTGCACATCACCGAGCACCTCACATGGACTGTACACACAGAAAGCGTGATGAAAAAGGCTCAACAGCGCCTCTACAACCTCAGGCAACTGAAGAGCTTCGGCATGACCCCCTGAGTCCTCAGGTCTTTTTACAGCTGCACCATCGAAAGCATCCTGACTGGCTGCATCACCGCTTGGTATGATGGGAACTGCACTGCCCTCAACCGCAAGGCACTACAGAGGGTGGTGCGGACAGCCCAGCGGATTACAGGAGGTGAGCTTCCAGGACATCTACGCCAGGCGGTGTCTGACAAAGACCCAGAGGATCATCAAGGACTCCAGTCACCGGAGCCACGGACTGTTCTCACTACTACAGTCTGGAAGACGGTATTGCAGCATCAGGCCCCGAACCAACAGGCTACGGGACAGCTATGGCATTACAAAGGATGAATGCATAGTCTTGTGTGTTTGATAAAATATTCAGATTATTTTCTTTTTTGTGTAGTGGGTAGTTGCTGATGTTCTGTGAAGGTGTTGGAGTTCACATGTCAGCAGAGTCTCCCTCCATTACTGGATTCAGCCCATTTGTTTCTGCCCCATTTACAGCCTGATTGGAGTTTGGGCTGCCAGCAGAGGCCAGGCTCTGATTCTCTTTCATAATGAATGAGTCTCATAATTAGTAAGAGGGATAACCTTTTTTATTGCACAAAGCATGGATATGTGTGTCTCCGTGTGTGTGTGTGCGTGCGTGCGTGCGTGTGTTTCTGTATCGAATGCTTGTGTGTCGGTTTTTGTGTCATTACTAATTGCTGCTAATGAGATGTCTGGTAGACTATGTGTCAGTGGACGGATCACATCTCTATATATCATCCTAAAGTTCTCTTTTCAGTGCATTTGGTCCATCCACTTACCTTTCCCCTTTTACACATGGGTAACCATTGCACTCTTGCAATGCGAGAAACACCCAGCCTTTTTATTATTAGAACAGCCTCAATACCAGCTCTTTCTAAAGGTTAATTGCTACTGTCCATCTCTGGCTGATGAAGATTTTGCTGGGAGCGAAGGCATAACACTTAACACAATACTGCTGCTGTGGTGCCACAGTGGAGTTGTAGTGAAAGAGAAAACCTTTTAGCCATGTGCGGCAACACCTCATACTGAAGTTAAAGTCTCATTGCTGAGTTTATTATTCATTAGTGCCTGAGCTGAGGGAAGAGTTTGCTTGTTATGGCAATTGTTAATTGGGCAAAAGACAAATAGCTAACCAGGCTTCTGATTGACAGAGAAGCGTTCTTCTCTGTGTTCCCAATTAGCACTCAGCTGTAAAACAAATACTTTAAGTCATGTTTGTGATCTCATACTGGAGAGGCTTTTGATTGTGAAAAGAACATTATCTCTGTTATTAGCTGTTATTAGCTCCCTGCATTATCATCATTATCATCAGTATATGTATTTCTAAATCAGAATTGCCTTTATTTGCACAGTACACAGCATGTTTGAGGAGGGTAACATGATATTGATAGTTACTTATTGTTACTAGAGTTCTATGAGGGAGGCGGAACCCCTTAGTGGCTTTGCTCGATTGGTATATTCCGTCACGTGAGTGACCTCCATCTGAAATTGTTTGCCTTTACTCGCTTCAGCCAATCAGGATGGAGCAGTCCATGCTATATAAGCAGTGAACCCACCGAGTTCGTCTCCTGAACAAGTGTGAGACTGAACACGCGGTCAGCTGGGCCCGGACCCTAAGGGGCTCCGCCTCCCTCATAGAACTGTAGTTACAATAGGTAACTATCATTCTATGTCGGGGGGGCTCCGCCCCTCAGGGGCTTCGCTCCGATTGGTATAATCAGGGCGGAGACACCCGGCCCCCAACTTTACTCCCAGCTGGATGGGAAACGCCCATGCGTAACGGTCCATGACCTAAGGCTGAAGCAGCCGAAGGACCCCAGTGAGCATAACACACACCGTGTCCCCCAACAACCCATCTCGCCCAAAAAGGGCCAATGGGAAAAAGAGGGCCACAACACTCACACACTGCATTTGCAGAGAAAGCGCAAAGCCACCCTTGAAAACAAGATGGAGCAACGCTCAGAAACAATGAGAGCGAGCCCGTAATACACACCCTCTAAGCCTGGTCAGCGGCCACGCCGAGTACAGACTGGGAGAGGGAACCCAGGTAAAAACGGACAAAAGATGACGGCGACGCCCAAGACGCTGCCGTACAAATGTCCTGAACTCCAACACCCCGAAAAAGGGCGCCACACCTCGGGTGGAGTGGGCCCGTAGGCCAGCCGGAGGAGTCCGACCCGTCACCCCATAGGCCAATGTGATACAA
>OMLI01050825.1:0-10447 GCA_900302605.1 Rondeletia loricata
ATACAGCGTGGTGTCCCCAAAATCACTTCACACATCAATAGTCTCCTGTTGGTTAGACTACAACACTTATTATGGGGAAATGGGTATAAGAGTAGCCTACAGTAGGAAAGAGGCATACTTTGTGTTTTAAAAACATTTAGCTTAATTCTGAGTTATTGATCCCAGAAATTCGAATCTGTGAATATCTTTATAAATTCACCTAACCAATACCCTCGCGATTGAGGCGGTACCTTTTTATGATCTGTATCATTCAATATCTACAAAGTATTGACGCGATTGCGACGAGGACTGCCCCAGCAGCCGTTTCCGGATCGCTGCGAGTTTGTCTTAAGAGACTTAGGAGTCCTCTGGACTGCTCCTAACTTCTCCTGGAGTTAGGAGCTGTTTTCAGCTCTCAGACCCTTTGTGAATAGCTTTTATCCCAAAAACCTAGGACTCCTAATGTTAGGAGTGACACGCCCATTATTTTTAGGAGTTACTCCTAAATCGGCGAGTTAGGACCAACTCTTAGCCTTAAGATTCTTTGTGGATACCGGCCCAGACCTTTAACCTAATTCAGTTTACACTGAAATGGCACCGTCATGGTACACTGGATGCACGACCAGTCACTCACTACACCATCTATAGCTGCATTCATACTGATTGAATTTATATACGTGGTGTGCTAACTGTAGTCTACTGTCCATCGTCTGCCCCTTGGTACTGTGTGAGGTCTTGTTGTCCTTGTATTGTGTGTAAGTATGTACTATGAAACCCTGGCAGTTGGTGACCTGTTCCTACACCAATGTCACAAGACAATTTCCTTAAACTTTATTAAATCTTTTCATAAATGGCACCAGTACAGTCCGATGAAATCTCATGTGTTCATGTAAAAATGGGAAGACGGACACTAGAATAAAACCTAGTTGGAGTGACCTGTACTTGCTCACCATTCTGCAGCAAAGGAAAATAATCTGTATGCTTATTTTACATGTAGATGATGTTGGCGCATCCAAACAGGCAGCACATCATACAGATACAGACGATGTATGTATCATGTGTATAGATAAAATGTGTGCGTATTTGTGAGACTTTCTATTCTGCCGTATTCAGATCCTACAGATGAAGGAGACCACCAACCCATTCTCCCTGGCAGTGTTCAATGACATGCTCTACTGGTCTGACGCCAAGCAGCGGACGGTGCAGGTCGCCCATAAGATCACTGGCAAAAACCATCAGGTTCTCCTCAAAAGACCAAGACAACCTTTTGGCGTGAAGGCAAGAAAAATATTCCTAATTAAGGATAACTGGGCAGTAGTGGAAATGGTAGTGATATAGTACACTCAAATGAAATACTGTTACTTGAAATAAATTTTATTCAACTAAAGTCACAATGAAAGCACATTTTGAGAGCATCTTGCTCCCTTAATGTGATGCATTTCCTGTTGAAACAGGATATTGGGCAGGACATAAAGTGGGGAGGGATCATTCAAAAGTTTAAACCAATGGGGTATCAGTTGGGGAGAGAAATGGTTTTATTTGATGGGAGGGGTGGGATTGTTCAAATCTGTGATGGTTTTATTGGTTTGAATTTCTATGTACGCCTCCTGGTACACGAAGTCACCACTAAAGATTTTCCGTTTTCCAGGAAGTATAAGTAATACGATTTTGCTATAAAAATAAAATAAAATAAAATGCATCTCTCTTTTTAGGCATAAATTGTCAAATAGGTGTATGGTATGACAGTTTGAATGAGCTAAAAAGCTAAAGTCATTTTTCATGTCGGTGTGACTTTAAGAGTACTTATGGTAGCTTGCTAAAAATTACTTTTGTATGTTTAAAAACATTTTCTCCAAATATCAGTGATACCCATTTTTAGCATGGTCCTTTAGAAATGATGTAATGGGTCATGATTAAGCCTTGAAACCAATTACTTTCCATCGCTGTAGTTGGTAATGTTCTTGCATGCATCATTGCTTTTGCTTATGTTATGACACTCCTGCTGGGAGCCTAATTAAGGCTTAAATTAATCTTTACAGCATGCCTTTTTCCCCTACCATGCCTGGGTTGCAGATCATCCACCCGTTGCTACAGATGGGCACTGAAAGCCCCTGTGAGAAGATGGACTGCTCCCACTTGTGTGTGTTGGCCCCGGGACCCAAGGCTGTATGCAAGTGTCCCTCTGGTCTTCTACTGGCTGAAGACAGCCTGACCTGCTCCAACCTGGTCAACTCTGCATTCCTGCTGATGCTGTCTCCCTCCACTGTCACCCAGGTTTTGCTATAATGCATAGTTTGTCTAATTTGCACAATAGAACAGAATATACTTTGTTAATCCCCAGGGGGAAATTTGGTTACTATCACACAGCAGCTAAGATGTGCTCTATACATTACATGAGACAGAAGTCCAAGCCCTAAAAGGTGCTTAATGCCTACAATGAAAAATAACCATAAAAAGCGAACTCTTAAAGCGATCTACATTCCTCTAAATATCTGGTCATCACCCACCATCAGTGGCCTACCATGATCATGTTGTGGTGGCTGTGGAAATCACAACTTTGATTTGATCACACATCAGTGTACGAATATACACCCCCTTTTTACAATTGATATTTTAACCGCTGATGGTCTCTGTAGATCTACCTGCAGGCCCGACACACAGCAGTAGAGCTGAAGGGCTGGCCTGAACACCTGGCCCTGCAGCTGCCCAACGTCAATGAGGCGGCCATCTTGGAATACAACCTGCGTGACCACACCCTGTTCCTGACGGATGGTGGCACAACTTCACTGGGCCTCTTCAAGCTGAAGGACACGGACCTGGCCTCTCGCGGCCAGCTCCTCAAACTCCTGGGTGACACGATCACCGCCATGGCCCTGGACTGGATAACACTCAACGTGTACTGGAGCAGCAACAAACAGCCACGGCTGCAGGTCACCTCTGCCACTGGAGCGCACACTGCTGTCCTGATCAACGATAATATCCACAGTCTTGAGTCCATTGCCCTCCACCCTCCCAGCGGGAGAGTGTGTTTCATCAATGTGGGTCTGCAGGATGCAGGTACCCTGGCTACCGTAGAGTGTGCCCACATGGATGGTGCTGAGCGAGTTGTAGTGTGGAAGGACGCTGTCCAGCCCACATCTCTGGTCTTCTCCAGTAATGGGGATCAAATCTACTGGGCTGATACCAGTAAGGATAATTTTCTCTTTATGGTTCTAATTTAGCGCCGTTTTTTCATGCATCATATGTAGAGTTCATTTCCAAAATGCTATTTTTAAGTTCACCAATCTTTCAAAGAGGATTCGGTCTGTAAAAATCACTTTCAGCATAACGTTTAGTCAGTTAGCTTCTATCCCTTTAAAAGTGCCTTAATTTGTTTTAGGTTTGAGGTATGAATCATTTTGTGTACATAGGTGTCACATTTTTCAATGGTGGAATGAAACTCCTTGTGTTAACAAATCGGTTGTCCTAAACACTACAACAAACCAATTGTTTCTCAGGTTCAGGGGCCATCAGCTCTGTCCAGCTCGATGGGTCTGGATACAAAGAGTTCAAGGCTGGTGATGGCCTGGCTGCTCTGGCTCTGAGTGATGATATGCTGCTCTGGGTGACAGTCGGAGGTAATGGGCTTTATATGTATGACAGGTTGATGCAATGTTATGTGTCCCCAATATCAGCAAGTGGCACTGTTTGGTCAGGAACCATAATAGATTGCAGGGAGCAGCTTCAGGGATGTGTTTTAACAGGGAGGGGAAAGTGACAACCAGGGCCCTGCTTGTTTGATTGATTCATGAGACATTCTCCCTCATTTTCTTAGTTTACAAATGCTAAATTCCAACAATTACCTGCATTACCTTTACAACAGCTGTTTTTGAATGTCCAAGGTTATAAATTATAACCTACAGAAAAGTTCACTATTAAAACAGTGTATACACTTACCTCTGGGCTGATATAAATAAATGAATGCCAATCAAATAAATTGTTTTCATATGGAAAAAGAGCCTAGTCTCTGAGCCTGGAATGCAACCATCCAGATGGTCACATTATGGATGATATTACTATCACCAGAATACTGTCACTAAATTAAAAACTCTGAGCTGATGTCAGTTGCGAACATCTTACGAATTCCATTGGCATGAAATACTTTGGCATGTATTTAACCCACTGGTGGTAACCTTTCTTGTTTTATGTTGACAATATCCTTCAGACAAGGCCAAGCTCTGGTACAGAGATGAACAGCAGCAGAACAAATTGTGGTTTGAGGTCGGCACAGAAGTGGTGGGCTTGAAGGCGTACAGCAAGTCCAGCCAGACTGGTACGTGAGGAAACCACAGCAGAACACCTGGGTCACATGGTAGTGTCAAGTGACTCTTTAGTGTTCATTATAGCCTGCTTGGAGTACAAGAAGGGTAGCGTTTGCCACCTCAGGACAAATCAAGTGGAGTCACGTAGGTGGTCAGGTGCGGAAAAGAATAATAGACTGACTTTCAAATGCTTTTCTGTGGTTGTCCAAACTTTAGGGCACTAATTGTTTTGTCCCATGTGGCAAACGGCACCTATCTGGCACCAAAGCAGGCAAAAACTAACCATAATAAAAATTCCAATTCATTGGCCTATGTCTGACAAACACTGACATCTTCTTCTCGGCAGGTTCCAACCAGTGCACGGTAAACAATGGCCACTGCCAGCACTTGTGCCTCTCCAGACCAGGAGGTCGGACATGCAAGTGTGCCCACGATCACATCTTGGTGAACGCTACCCACTGTGCCCCGGGGCAGCGCTGCCCTGCTGGCAGCAGGCCATGTCTGGATGGGCTCTCATGCCACCCTGTTGAGAAGTTCTGTAACGGGCATGTAGACTGTCCTGACCATTCAGACGAGAACTGTGAGTCTTTATACTCCTTACAGGGGCAATACAGGTGGAAAGAGTACCATCATTTACTCAAGTAGAAGTAATGTAACTTAATTACCTCATCTTGATGAGCTGTCTACGTTGACACTGCATCTACCTGAGGCGGGGGTAACTGGCACCGTAAAGCCACAACAGAGGCGTTGAAGAAGCAGAACGCAGACAATCTGCAAATAAATAAATTAAACTGTGCTGATATTGGCCCATGTTTTTGAACAGGTCTTTTCTGCCTACGTTTAGCGTCACTGTTTATTCGTTTTTTTACTGCTCTCTGCCATTGTTGTTGCTCTGACTTCCCTGCACTGTGGCTGCTTGCCTCACATTGATGGCCACAACCCAGCAAATAGTATAGCCTACGCCCCAAATATAATTGAAACGCCAGTTTCAGGAGGATTTAGGTATCTACACACAGTTTTTGCATATTTCAGTTTTAAGCTACTCCAACTGTAATAGACTTGTCTAAAGAAATACTCAAATTTTGGCATGGCATCATTATTTGGTTTGGGGAAGGGCCCTTTTCTAAAATCAACAAAGTTAAAGTGCAGAATAACAGATTGTGAATGGTGGATCTAATTGCAGTCACTAGTCTTACAACTTACGAGAAAGCGAATTCTTAAATTACTCGAGTAGACATAAAAAAAACATTTAAAAAGTACTCAAAGCAGTTTTATGAAAATATCCACTCGTGAACTGGTAACAAGTGTAGTTGTAATTAGTTCCCACCTCCTGAAAGGCAGTAACAAAAATGTTCTGGTACAAGCCAACTTATCATAGTGTAGTTGATCATGTGCATGTAATATATTAGCATCTTGAACTGACACGGCACTCCAGCCTGTCCTAGAGCGCAATGAGCAAGCATTTTAGTAGTCTCGTCCTCAACCAGAAATGCAGTTTTTACAAAGTTATAGCGTCACAATGTACTTTACAAAAAATACCAACAACCCCAAAAGGTTACTGCAAGTCTACTTGTCCATGGATGGAAAGTTTTCCAGCATTGCCCTCTTGTCTCAGGTGTCCATCTGAAGCAGGGGTCAGGAGCCAAGGCCACTGCTCCCACCCAGACTCCCAGCTACTCTCCCCTTCCTCCTCTGTCTGAAGCCCCTGGCCTGACCACCACCCTGAACGTCAGCAGTCAGCTCAGGAACCTGGACGCCCAGCAGTGCAGCCAGAGTCACTGCAGTGGCAATGGACGCTGTGTAGAGAGCAACAGGGACACCAGCTGTGCGTGTTCGCTGGGCTACAGCGGCGACACTTGCCAGGACCATCTCCTGAAGACCATGCAGGGTCCCATTGTCTACGGGGCAGCAGGCGTCTGTGCAGGAGTGGTGGTTATTGCCATCCTGGCAGTGGTGGTTAAGAGGAAGAAGAATGCCAACACAAGGTTTTTCTGATATTCTCACTTAAAAAGAAACCCTCCTATCCAGTACAGTGATATTAAAGAGATACCTTGACATTTTGAACTTTTCTTCACCAAACACACAGAGGGGGAAAGTGTTGTTTTTCCTTCAGCCAAAAATGACTTGCTAGTAGCATTCCTCATTGAAACCAAGGGGAACAGGTAGCCACAAGCTTGTCAATATGGAGAAAGTTTATCCTATAGTGACATGGGGTGGGTGGTGGGATATCCCTTAAGAACAAAAGGAAATGATATGCCTCCATTTTCATATCAACAAGAGCCTACTTTAATACTAATGTAGCAACAACTCATTGCTCATTGTATGGAAATGGTGGCATAGAAACTACATGCTTGTATTTCTTTTCCAGGAGAGCCAGCCCAGCGGTGAAGGAAACTAGTATGACCGACCTGGAGAACAAAGCTGAGACTGCCCCCAGTACACAACCTGCCCCAACTGACACAGACATGGCAGAGGTAGACCCAGAAACTATTGTAGCTTCAGCAGCTCCCAATTGTTTTTACTATGCTTGTGGGATGACACTCTTTCTGTCTTTACAGGAAGTGGTGTCTTCTGTGAGCTGAGGCTGATTTCTGTGCAACTTGTTTGTTTTAATAAACATGTTGCATTTTCCACTTTTTTTTGTGTGAAGTTATTTCAGCATTGTGCACCCATCACTGATTTGAATATTCCACAAATTGTTCAGATTAACTTGCTTTCGCACATACTGTTTAAACAACAAACATACTTGGTAATGAGTAGTTGCTATTCTGCATTGAATCTTGAGGGGTTTTGATGCCCAAATTAACCAGCAAATAGCCTACAGCTTTATGGTAGCAAAACAACTCACCATCTCATTTGGCATGCCACCCTGATGTTTACTAGAGAACAGTCTTTTAACTGTTCATATGGGTCTTAAAGGGTGTTGTTGGTTAATGATGTGGTTTTCTTGCTGTCTCTAGACGTGCTGTCTTTGTATCTTCAAAAAGTCAGACTTGTCAGGAAGTAATAAAAATTTAATTGTCAGATTGACTATGCATTATTTTAAATGTTATGGGTTTCCTAGGGTCATGAAATATGTTCTACCTATAAAAGACCAGATAAACAATCAATTCAAGTTTTTAAAAATCCAGAATGATTCAGATAACTACTAAAGATTTCCTGCACAAGGCATCTGTTTGCCAATAGCATCAAGGGCCATGACAAACCGGTAAGCGGGGGCATCTACAATGTTTTGTTGATGTCGACAATTTGAAAAGTGACACTTGGTTTTTCAAAATGATTGGTAGCACAAAAATAAAATATAGTGGGTTTTGAGTCCTTGGTTGAGAATATGTACACTTTTGCAAACTGGATCCTCGATACTATAGAGACACAGATTTTTCCAAAATGGATTTATAGCATTTTGGAAACTGACTCACTTTGCTCACTTGCACTTCCCAAATATTGCTGGCATCTTTGGATGGTCTGTGTATTGTGCGTTTATCTGATATTAAGCATTCCTGTGGCAAAGCAAAGTTTTGTTGGTGTGCCTCCACCCCTTACCTCACACCATAGTCATGCCTGCAGGTAAATGGTTTTAATAACTTGTTTGTTCCAGCTGAGAAACTGTGATCACATTTAATTTGTTCACACCCAAAGATTTCTGGTTTTAAAAAGGCTGTTAGTTACCTGATGTTCAATGCTCAAAATTTTAAAATACAGATGATTACATGCTCCAATACTTACTATTTTACTTTCTACTCTTACTATTTTGTAAGTAAAGGGCTCAAGATTACTAATAACTTCAGTCATATTCAATAATGTGTTTCACTTAAATGCCAGAAATTATTTTGCCAGAGTAGATGTCCCATTTGTTCATGTTTTTTTGGATACCTTATGTTACCATTACTTCTTAACCATTAATTCTAAACATCAGGACTACACTTGTTTACATTATATTATTTTGATTTCACATTTCCTCTAGCAGCAGTGGTAATTTTGTTATTGTGGTGCTACACGACTGCTGAATGAACAGAGGAAACACTGGTTTTGAACTTTAAAACACTAACTAAGCAACTGTTGATTAGTTTGATGATGCACGAATGAAGTTATTTCACCAAGTAACAAATCACCTTGATTAACGACAACTCAAATGTATTTATCTGTAGAGCAGTTGAAAATGAAAATGTGATATAAATAAGTTTATGTAATCTGTTTGCATCTTAAATACCCTTAGTATCACAGTTCTGTATGGATGTTCAGAATACAAAATGATACAACCATATTTAGCACAACCATGTTGTTTATTGGGAGTTTGTATTACAGTCATAGTAAAGGTAACCAAAACATAACATTTACAAGTAACAATGACACAAAAAAGCAATATAGAGTCGAGCATTTTTGTCACACCAGCTCAATAGGAATTAGGTATGGATTTGACTGTATAAGGAAATATTTAATAGGTGTTGTTCTGGCAAATGGTATTCATTGTATTATGTCAAAATACTCATTCGATACTTGTAAGAGTAAAAAATATTTGTTAATAGATTTTTTCATAGCCAATTTAATCATTTAAATTAATATAGAATTGGCAAAGTGATGTTACACTTTCTTTACCCGAGTTTAACCAATGGGCAAGATTTCAAGCCCATTTCCACTGTCAAAGGTCAGTTAGAAAAAGAGCTGGTTAAACACAAATTTGACAATAAATCTTCCAATAGTAGTATGTTTCAACAACGGGAAGCACATTTATGGGCATTTAGTCCATAAAGCAGCTGATTGGCTGTCTGGTTATATTTGGATCTAAACCAAAATACCAGTGTGTTCTGCGTCTATTGAAATTTGTCCTGCATATTTTTATCACTTATAGCATACATTTTTATCAAAAAGTTTCCTAGTGCCATGCTGCTGACTTGTCTGTCAAACAAGCACAAACTCACAGCAGCAAGGTTTCCTTTCTGTCAATCATGTTAACTGAAGATAGTTTATATTTCCATTTGTTTCCAGATACATTTTCAACATTGGTGGAGTTTTTAGTACGGTCACACAGGCGGATGTATACATGACAAGCAGACAAACCTTTATTGACCCAACATCTATTGGAGTATTTAAATTCTGAAATATGGCACATTGGCAGTCTTAAAGTGACCATTCACAATAGGTCTATCCTCTGATACTGTACAACCTCAAAGCACAAGGGCCTGCTCTCTGAGAATAATTCAACAAAACCATTATTGACTGCAAAGTGTCAATGTATACTGACAACAAAAGTTCATATAGTAAGCAGAAAATCAATTCACTGTGCAGTGTCAAGACAGATCAGCAAGGGACTTAAGAGGAGATGGATGGTTTTATCCCAGAAACATAAACCTCAAGGCTATAGAGAAAGATGGGGAAATGAAGAGTATCCAGACAATCTGTATCAATAGCTTCTCTGATGTCTACTTTTTGTTACAGGCTTGGACAAATAGAGGGTGAGGATATAGAACGGTTCAGCTTGTTAGCATTTGTTAGCAATGCCAGTGTAAGTGAATGGGAATTGAAAGTATTTCTCTCAAAATTCCACACAAGCCATTCCATTTACTTCCATTAGCTGTGGAATAGTAGCAATAATAAATACAATTGTGTGAAAGGACTTGCATGTGATCTTTAGAGAAACGGCTTCGACCTGCATTCATTTTCACGAGCACTACTAACAAAAACTCCAGCATGAAAACTTCTTGTTTAGAACCCCAAAATAGGTGATTTTTTAAGGTATCTTTTAACACTGTAGGAATAAGGACAACTATTTCACATTGTACTGTGCTTTTTTATGAAGTTGAAGGAAATATCTTTCAAATGATGTACAATACATGCAATTATCTTCCGTTTCTAGCATGTCCATAATGGGTAATGTGATGGAGGCCGAATGGTTAATAAACAGGGTTTTTTAAACTGTGTATTCAAAACAAAGTACAACGACACATAAAACACCCCAAACTATATATCATTTTAAATGTTATTAGGCCTGTCACGATAACACATTTTGTTGGACGATATATTTTCCTAGAAAATATCACGATAAACGATATTATCGTCGACGTCGTTTTAAAGAGCCCATATTATGCTTTTCCAGTTTCCCCTTTCCTTTAGTGTTATATATCTATTGGTGTGCTGGGTGGTTCTCGAGTGACATCTTGGATGCCATT